>JAHCLQ010000775.1:0-27052 GCA_023678885.1 Pogostemon cablin
TTTCGATGCATATTTCTTCATTTTGATGCTCATTTTCTCGTTACGATCAACATTTCCTTCGTTTCGATACATATTTTCATCATTTTTATGCTCGTTTTCTCATTATGATTAACATTTTCTTTGTTTCGATGCATATTTCCTTCATTTTGATGCACATTTTCTCGTTACGATCAATATTTCCTTCATTTAGATGCTCGTTTTCTCGTTATGATCAATATTTCCTTCTTTTCGATGCATATTTCAATAATTTTGATGCACATTTTCTCGATATGATCAATATTTTCTTCGTTTCGATGCATATTTCCATCATTTTGATGCATATTTTCCGGTTCGATCAATATTTCCTTCGTTTCGATTCATATTTTCATCATTTTGATGCTCGTTTTCTCGTTATGATCAACATTTCCTTCTTTTCGATGCATATTTCCATTATTTTGATGCTCGTTTTCTCGTTATGATCAACATTTCCTTCTTTTCGATGCATATTTCCATTATTTTGATGCTCATTTTCTCGATATGATCAACATTTTCTTCGTTTCGATGCATATTTCTTCATTTTGATGCTCATTTTCTCGTTACGATCAACATTTCTTTCGTTTCGATACATATTTTCATCATTTTTATGCACATTTTCTCATCATGATTAACATTTTCTTTGTTTCGATGCATATTTCCTTCATTTTGATGCATATTTTCTCGTTACGATCAATATTTCCTTCATTTAGATGCTCGTTTTCTCGTTATGATCAACATTTCCTTCTTTTCGATGCATATTTCAATAATTTTGATGCTCATTTTCTCAATATGATCAATATTTTCTTCGTTTCGATGCATATTTCCATCATTTTGATGCATATTTTCTCGTTACGATCAACATTTCCTTCGTTTCGATGCATATTTTCATCATTTTGATGCTCGTTTTCTCGTTATGATCAACATTTCCTTCTTTTCGATGCATATTTCCTTCATTTTGATGTTCATTTTCTCATGACGATCAACATTTCCCCAGTTTCGATGCATATTTCCATCATTTTGTTGCTCATTTTCTCTATATGATCAATATTTTCTTCGTTTCGATGCATATTTCTTCGTTTTGATGCTCATTTTCTAGTTACAATCAATATTTCCTTTGTTTTGATGCATATTTCTTCGTTTTGATGCTCATTTTCTCGTTACAATCACTATTTCCTTCGTTTTGATGCATATTTCTTTCATTTAGATGCTCATTTTCTCGTTACGATCAACATTTCCCATTGTTTCGATGTATATTTTCATCATTTTGATGCTCGTTTTCTCGTTATTATCAATATTTCCTTCTTTTCGATGCATATTTCAATCATTTTGATGCTCATTTTTTCGATATAATCAACATTTTCTACATTTCGATGCATATTTCCATCATTTTAATGCATATTTTCTCGTTGCGATCAACATTTCCTTCGTTTCGATGCATATTTTCATCATTTTGATGCTCATTTTTTCGTTATGATCAACATTTCCTTCTTTTCGATGCATATTTCCTTCATTTTGATGCTCATTTTCTCATGACGATCAACATTTCCCTAGTTAGGATGCATATTTCCATCATTTTGATGCTCATTTTCTCGATATGATCAACATTTTCTTTGTTTCGATGCATATTTCTTCGTTTTGAAGCTCATTTTCTCGTTACAATTAACATTTCCTTCGTTTCGATGCATATTTCTTCGTTTTGATGCTCATTTTCTCGTTACAATCAACATTTTCTTCGTTTCGATGCACATTTCCATCATTTAGATGCTCATTTTCTCGTTACGATCAACATTTCCCATTGTTTCGATGCATATTTTCATCATTTTGACGCTTGTTTTCTCGTTATGATCAACATTTCCTTCTTTTCGATGCATATTTCCATTATTTTGATGCTCGTTTTCTCGTTACGATCAACATTTCCTTCTTTTCGATGCATATTTTCATTATTTTGATGCTCATTTTCTCGATATGGTCAACATTTTCTTCGTTTCGATGCATATTTTCCGACATTTTGATGCATATTTTTTCGTTACGATCAACATTTCCTTCGTTTCGATGCATATTTTCATCATTTTGATGCTCGTTTTCTCGTTATGATCAACATTTCCTTCTTTTCGATTCCTATTTCCATTATTTTGATGCTCGTTTTCTCGTTACGATCAACATTTCCTTCTTTTCGATGCATATTTCCATTATTTTGATGCTCATTTTCTCGATATGATCAATATTTTCTTCGTTTCGATGCATATTTCTTCATTTTGATGCATATTTTCTCGTTACGATCAACATTTCCTTCGTTTCGATGCATATTTTCATCATTTTGATGCTCGTTTTCTCGTTATGATCAACATTTCCTTCTTTTCGATGCATATTTCCATTATTTTGATGCTCGTTTTCTCGTTACGATCAACATTTCCTTCTTTTCGATGCTTATTTCCATTATTTTGATGCTCATTTTCTCGATATGATAAACATTCTCTTCGTTTCGATGCATATTTCCTTCATTTAGATGCTCATTTTCTCGTTACGATCAACATTTCCTTCGTTTCGATGCATATTTTCATCATTTTGATGCTCGTTTTCTCGTTATGATCAACATTTCCTTCTTTTCGATTCATATTTCCATTATTTTGATGCTCGTTTTCTCGTTACGATCAACATATCCTTCTTTTCGATGCATAATTCCATTATTTTGATGCTCATTTTCTCGATATGATCAATATTTTCTTCGTTTCGATGCATATTTCTTCATTTTGATGCTCATTTTCTCGTTACGATCAACATTTCCTTCGTTTCGATACATATTTTCATCATTTTTATGCTCGTTTTCTCATTATGATTAACATTTTCTTTGTTTCGATGCATATTTCCTTCATTTTGATGCACATTTTCTCGTTACGATCAATATTTCCTTCATTTAGATGCTCGTTTTCTCGTTATGATCAATATTTCCTTCTTTTCGATGCATATTTCAATAATTTTGATGCACATTTTCTCGATATGATCAATATTTTCTTCGTTTCGATGCATATTTCCATCATTTTGATGCATATTTTCCGGTTCGATCAATATTTCCTTCGTTTCGATTCATATTTTCATCATTTTGATGCTCGTTTTCTCGTTATGATCAACATTTCCTTCTTTTCGATGCATATTTCCATTATTTTGATGCTCGTTTTCTCGTTATGATCAACATTTCCTTCTTTTCGATGCATATTTCCATTATTTTGATGCTCATTTTCTCGATATGATCAACATTTTCTTCGTTTCGATGCATATTTCTTCATTTTGATGCTCATTTTCTCTGTTACGATCAACATTTCTTTCGTTTCGATACATATTTTCATCATTTTTATGCACATTTTCTCATCATGATTAACATTTTCTTTGTTTCGATGCATATTTCCTTCATTTTGATGCATATTTTCTCGTTACGATCAATATTTCCTTCATTTAGATGCTCGTTTTCTCGTTATGATCAACATTTCCTTCTTTTCGATGCATATTTCAATAATTTTGATGCTCATTTTCTCAATATGATCAATATTTTCTTCGTTTCGATGCATATTTCCATCATTTTGATGCATATTTTCTCGTTACGATCAACATTTCCTTCGTTTCGATGCATATTTTCATCATTTTGATGCTCGTTTTCTCGTTATGATCAACATTTCCTTCTTTTCGATGCATATTTCCTTCATTTTGATGTTCATTTTCTCATGACGATCAACATTTCCCCAGTTTCGATGCATATTTCCATCATTTTGTTGCTCATTTTCTCTATATGATCAATATTTTCTTCGTTTCGATGCATATTTCTTCGTTTTGATGCTCATTTTCTAGTTACAATCAATATTTCCTTTGTTTTGATGCATATTTCTTCGTTTTGATGCTCATTTTCTCGTTACAATCACTATTTCCTTCGTTTTGATGCATATTTCTTTCATTTAGATGCTCATTTTCTCGTTACGATCAACATTTCCCATTGTTTCGATGTATATTTTCATCATTTTGATGCTCGTTTTCTCGTTATTATCAATATTTCCTTCTTTTCGATGCATATTTCAATCATTTTGATGCTCATTTTCTCGATATAATCAACATTTTCTACATTTCGATGCATATTTCCATCATTTTAATGCATATTTTCTCGTTGCGATCAACATTTCCTTCGTTTCGATGCATATTTTCATCATTTTGATGCTCATTTTTTCGTTATGATCAACATTTCCTTCTTTTCGATGCATATTTCCTTCATTTTGATGCTCATTTTCTCATGACGATCAACATTTCCCTAGTTAGGATGCATATTTCCATCATTTTGATGCTCATTTTCTCGATATGATCAACATTTTCTTTGTTTCGATGCATATTTCTTCGTTTTGAAGCTCATTTTCTCGTTACAATTAACATTTCCTTCGTTTCGATGCATATTTCTTCGTTTTGATGCTCATTTTCTCGTTACAATCAACATTTTCTTCGTTTCGATGCACATTTCCATCATTTAGATGCTCATTTTCTCGTTACGATCAACATTTCCCATTGTTTCGATGCATATTTTCATCATTTTGACGCTTGTTTTCTCGTTATGATCAACATTTCCTTCTTTTCGATGCATATTTCCATTATTTTGATGCTCGTTTTCTCGTTACGATCAACATTTCCTTCTTTTCGATGCATATTTTCATTATTTTGATGCTCATTTTCTCGATATGATCAACATTTTCTTCGTTTCGATGCATATTTTTCCATCATTTTGATGCATATTTTCTCGTTACGATCAACATTTCCTTCGTTTCGATGCATATTTTCATCATTTTGATGCTCGTTTTCTCGTTATGATCAACATTTCCTTCTTTTCGATTCATATTTCCATTATTTTGATGCTCGTTTTCTCGTTACGATCAACATATCCTTCTTTTCGATGCATATTTCCATTATTTTGATGCTCATTTTCTCGATATGATCAATATTTTCTTCGTTTCGATGCATATTTCTTCATTTTGATGCTCATTTTCTCGTTACGATCAACATTTCCTTCGTTTCGATACATATTTTCATCATTTTTATGCTCGTTTTCTCATTATGATTAACATTTTCTTTGTTTCGATGCATATTTCCTTCATTTTGATGCACATTTTCTCGTTACGATCAATATTTCCTTCATTTAGATGCTCGTTTTCTCGTTATGATCAATATTTCCTTCTTTTCGATGCATATTTCAATAATTTTGATGCACATTTTCTCGATATGATCAATATTTTCTTCGTTTCGATGCATATTTCCATCATTTTGATGCATATTTTCCGGTTCGATCAATATTTCCTTCGTTTCGATTCATATTTTCATCATTTTGATGCTCGTTTTCTCGTTATGATCAACATTTCCTTCTTTTCGATGCATATTTCCATTATTTTGATGCTCGTTTTCTCGTTATGATCAACATTTCCTTCTTTTCGATGCATATTTCCATTATTTTGATGCTCATTTTCTCGATATGATCAACATTTTCTTCGTTTCGATGCATATTTCTTCATTTTGATGCTCATTTTCTCGTTACGATCAACATTTCTTTCGTTTCGATACATATTTTCATCATTTTTATGCACATTTTCTCATCATGATTAACATTTTCTTTGTTTCGATGCATATTTCCTTCATTTTGATGCATATTTTCTCGTTACGATCAATATTTCCTTCATTTAGATGCTCGTTTTCTCGTTATGATCAACATTTCCTTCTTTTCGATGCATATTTCAATAATTTTGATGCTCATTTTCTCGATATGATCAATATTTTCTTCGTTTCGATGCATATTTCCATCATTTTGATGCATATTTTCTCGTTACGATCAACATTTCCTTCGTTTCGATGCATATTTTCATCATTTTGATGCTCGTTTTCTCGTTATGATCAACATTTCCTTCTTTTCGATGCATATTTCCTTCATTTTGATGTTCATTTTCTCATGACGATCAACATTTCCCCAGTTTCGATGCATATTTCCATCATTTTGTTGCTCATTTTCTCTATATGATCAATATTTTCTTCGTTTCGATGCATATTTCTTCGTTTTGATGCTCATTTTCTAGTTACAATCAATATTTCCTTTGTTTTGATGCATATTTCTTCGTTTTGATGCTCATTTTCTCGTTACAATCACTATTTCCTTCGTTTTGATGCATATTTCTTTCATTTAGATGCTCATTTTCTCGTTACGATCAACATTTCCCATTGTTTCGATGTATATTTTCATCATTTTGATGCTCGTTTTCTCGTTATTATCAATATTTCCTTCTTTTCGATGCATATTTCAATCATTTTGATGCTCATTTTCTCGATATAATCAACATTTTCTACATTTCGATGCATATTTCCATCATTTTAATGCATATTTTCTCGTTGCGATCAACATTTCCTTCGTTTCGATGCATATTTTCATCATTTTGATGCTCATTTTTTCGTTATGATCAACATTTCCTTCTTTTCGATGCATATTTCCTTCATTTTGATGCTCATTTTCTCATGACGATCAACATTTCCCTAGTTAGGATGCATATTTCCATCATTTTGATGCTCATTTTCTCGATATGATCAACATTTTCTTTGTTTCGATGCATATTTCTTCGTTTTGAAGCTCATTTTCTCGTTACAATTAACATTTCCTTCGTTTCGATGCATATTTCTTCGTTTTGATGCTCATTTTCTCGTTACAATCAACATTTTCTTCGTTTCGATGCACATTTCCATCATTTAGATGCTCATTTTCTCGTTACGATCAACATTTCCCATTGTTTCGATGCATATTTTCATCATTTTGACGCTTGTTTTCTCGTTATGATCAACATTTCCTTCTTTTCGATGCATATTTCCATTATTTTGATGCTC
This sequence comes from Pogostemon cablin, assembly GCA_023678885.1. Taxonomy (NCBI): domain Eukaryota; kingdom Viridiplantae; phylum Streptophyta; class Magnoliopsida; order Lamiales; family Lamiaceae; genus Pogostemon; species Pogostemon cablin. The sequence goes on from JAHCLQ010000775.1 coordinate 6,901, forward strand.
GTTTTCTCGTTACGATCAACATTTCCTTCTTTTCGATGCATATTTTCATTATTTTGATGCTCATTTTCTCGATATGATCAACATTTTCTTCGTTTCGATGCATATTTTTCCATCATTTTGATGCATATTTTCTCGTTACGATCAACATTTCCTTCGTTTCGATGCATATTTTCATCATTTTGATGCTCGTTTTCTCGTTATGATCAACATTTCCTTCTTTTCGATTCATATTTCCATTATTTTGATGCTCGTTTTCTCGTTACGATCAACATATCCTTCTTTTCGATGCATATTTCCATTATTTTGATGCTCATTTTCTCGATATGATCAATATTTTCTTCGTTTCGATGCATATTTCTTCATTTTGATGCTCATTTTCTCGTTACGATCAACATTTCCTTCGTTTCGATACATATTTTCATCATTTTTATGCTCGTTTTCTCATTATGATTAACATTTTCTTTGTTTCGATGCATATTTCCTTCATTTTGATGCACATTTTCTCGTTACGATCAATATTTCCTTCATTTAGATGCTCGTTTTCTCGTTATGATCAATATTTCCTTCTTTTCGATGCATATTTCAATAATTTTGATGCACATTTTCTCGATATGATCAATATTTTCTTCGTTTCGATGCATATTTCCATCATTTTGATGCATATTTTCCGGTTCGATCAATATTTCCTTCGTTTCGATTCATATTTTCATCATTTTGATGCTCGTTTTCTCGTTATGATCAACATTTCCTTCTTTTCGATGCATATTTCCATTATTTTGATGCTCGTTTTCTCGTTATGATCAACATTTCCTTCTTTTCGATGCATATTTCCATTATTTTGATGCTCATTTTCTCGATATGATCAACATTTTCTTCGTTTCGATGCATATTTCTTCATTTTGATGCTCATTTTCTTGTTACGATCAACATTTCTTTCGTTTCGATACATATTTTCATCATTTTTATGCACATTTTCTCATCATGATTAACATTTTCTTTGTTTCGATGCATATTTCCTTCATTTTGATGCATATTTTCTCGTTACGATCAATATTTCCTTCATTTAGATGCTCGTTTTCTCGTTATGATCAACATTTCCTTCTTTTCGATGCATATTTCAATAATTTTGATGCTCATTTTCTCGATATGATCAATATTTTCTTCGTTTCGATGCATATTTCCATCATTTTGATGCATATTTTCTCGTTACGATCAACATTTCCTTCGTTTCTATGCATATTTTCATCATTTTGATGCTCGTTTTCTCGTTATGATCAACATTTCCTTCTTTTCGATGCATATTTCCTTCATTTTGATGTTCATTTTCTCATGACGATCAACATTTCCCCAGTTTCGATGCATATTTCCATCATTTTGTTGCTCATTTTCTCTATATGATCAATATTTTCTTCGTTTCGATGCATATTTCTTCGTTTTGATGCTCATTTTCTAGTTACAATCAATATTTCCTTTGTTTTGATGCATATTTCTTCGTTTTGATGCTCATTTTCTCGTTACAATCACTATTTCCTTCGTTTTGATGCATATTTCTTTCATTTAGATGCTCATTTTCTCGTTACGATCAACATTTCCCATTGTTTCGATGTATATTTTCATCATTTTGATGCTCGTTTTCTCGTTATTATCAATATTTCCTTCTTTTCGATGCATATTTCAATCATTTTGATGCTCATTTTCTCGATATAATCAACATTTTCTACATTTCGATGCATATTTCCATCATTTTAATGCATATTTTCTCGTTGCGATCAACATTTCCTTCGTTTCGATGCATATTTTCATCATTTTGATGCTCATTTTTTCGTTATGATCAACATTTCCTTCTTTTCGATGCATATTTCCTTCATTTTGATGCTCATTTTCTCATGACGATCAACATTTCCCTAGTTAGGATGCATATTTCCATCATTTTGATGCTCATTTTCTCGATATGATCAACATTTTCTTTGTTTCGATGCATATTTCTTCGTTTTGAAGCTCATTTTCTCGTTACAATTAACATTTCCTTCGTTTCGATGCATATTTCTTCGTTTTGATGCTCATTTTCTCGTTACAATCAACATTTTCTTCGTTTCGATGCACATTTCCATCATTTAGATGCTCATTTTCTCGTTACGATCAACATTTCCCATTGTTTCGATGCATATTTTCATCATTTTGACGCTTGTTTTCTCGTTATGATCAACATTTCCTTCTTTTCGATGCATATTTCCATTATTTTGATGCTCGTTTTCTCGTTACGATCAACATTTCCTTCTTTTCGATGCATATTTTCATTATTTTGATGCTCATTTTCTCGATATGATCAACATTTTCTTCGTTTCGATGCATATTTTTCCATCATTTTGATGCATATTTTCTCGTTACGATCAACATTTCCTTCGTTTCGATGCATATTTTCATCATTTTGATGCTCGTTTTCTCGTTATGATCAACATTTCCTTCTTTTCGATTCATATTTCCATTATTTTGATGCTCGTTTTCTCGTTACGATCAACATATCCTTCTTTTCGATGCATATTTCCATTATTTTGATGCTCATTTTCTCGATATGATCAATATTTTCTTCGTTTCGATGCATATTTCTTCATTTTGATGCTCATTTTCTCGTTACGATCAACATTTCCTTCGTTTCGATACATATTTTCATCATTTTTATGCTCGTTTTCTCATTATGATTAACATTTTCTTTGTTTCGATGCATATTTCCTTCATTTTGATGCACATTTTCTCGTTACGATCAATATTTCCTTCATTTAGATGCTCGTTTTCTCGTTATGATCAATATTTCCTTCTTTTCGATGCATATTTCAATAATTTTGATGCACATTTTCTCGATATGATCAATATTTTCTTCGTTTCGATGCATATTTCCATCATTTTGATGCATATTTTCCGGTTCGATCAATATTTCCTTCGTTTCGATTCATATTTTCATCATTTTGATGCTCGTTTTCTCGTTATGATCAACATTTCCTTCTTTTCGATGCATATTTCCATTATTTTGATGCTCGTTTTCTCGTTATGATCAACATTTCCTTCTTTTCGATGCATATTTCCATTATTTTGATGCTCATTTTCTCGATATGATCAACATTTTCTTCGTTTCGATGCATATTTCTTCATTTTGATGCTCATTTTCTCGTTACGATCAACATTTCTTTCGTTTCGATACATATTTTCATCATTTTTATGCACATTTTCTCATCATGATTAACATTTTCTTTGTTTCGATGCATATTTCCTTCATTTTGATGCATATTTTCTCGTTACGATCAATATTTCCTTCATTTAGATGCTCGTTTTCTCGTTATGATCAACATTTCCTTCTTTTCGATGCATATTTCAATAATTTTGATGCTCATTTTCTCAATATGATCAATATTTTCTTCGTTTCGATGCATATTTCCATCATTTTGATGCATATTTTCTCGTTACGATCAACATTTCCTTCGTTTCGATGCATATTTTCATCATTTTGATGCTCGTTTTCTCGTTATGATCAACATTTCCTTCTTTTCGATGCATATTTCCTTCATTTTGATGTTCATTTTCTCATGACGATCAACATTTCCCCAGTTTCGATGCATATTTCCATCATTTTGTTGCTCATTTTCTCTATATGATCAATATTTTCTTCGTTTCGATGCATATTTCTTCGTTTTGATGCTCATTTTCTAGTTACAATCAATATTTCCTTTGTTTTGATGCATATTTCTTCGTTTTGATGCTCATTTTCTCGTTACAATCACTATTTCCTTCGTTTTGATGCATATTTCTTTCATTTAGATGCTCATTTTCTCGTTACGATCAACATTTCCCATTGTTTCGATGTATATTTTCATCATTTTGATGCTCGTTTTCTCGTTATTATCAATATTTCCTTCTTTTCGATGCATATTTCAATCATTTTGATGCTCATTTTCTCGATATAATCAACATTTTCTACATTTCGATGCATATTTCCATCATTTTAATGCATATTTTCTCGTTGCGATCAACATTTCCTTCGTTTCGATGCATATTTTCATCATTTTGATGCTCATTTTTTCGTTATGATCAACATTTCCTTCTTTTCGATGCATATTTCCTTCATTTTGATGCTCATTTTCTCATGACGATCAACATTTCCCTAGTTAGGATGCATATTTCCATCATTTTGATGCTCATTTTCTCGATATGATCAACATTTTCTTTGTTTCGATGCATATTTCTTCGTTTTGAAGCTCATTTTCTCGTTACAATTAACATTTCCTTCGTTTCGATGCATATTTCTTCGTTTTGATGCTCATTTTCTCGTTACAATCAACATTTTCTTCGTTTCGATGCACATTTCCATCATTTAGATGCTCATTTTCTCGTTACGATCAACATTTCCCATTGTTTCGATGCATATTTTCATCATTTTGACGCTTGTTTTCTCGTTATGATCAACATTTCCTTCTTTTCGATGCATATTTCCATTATTTTGATGCTCGTTTTCTCGTTACGATCAACATTTCCTTCTTTTCGATGCATATTTTCATTATTTTGATGCTCATTTTCTCGATATGATCAACATTTTCTTCGTTTCGATGCATATTTTTCCATCATTTTGATGCATATTTTCTCGTTACGATCAACATTTCCTTCGTTTCGATGCATATTTTCATCATTTTGATGCTCGTTTTCTCGTTATGATCAACATTTCCTTCTTTTCGATTCATATTTCCATTATTTTGATGCTCGTTTTCTCGTTACGATCAACATATCCTTCTTTTCGATGCATATTTCCATTATTTTGATGCTCATTTTCTCGATATGATCAATATTTTCTTCGTTTCGATGCATATTTCTTCATTTTGATGCTCATTTTCTCGTTACGATCAACATTTCCTTCGTTTCGATACATATTTTCATCATTTTTATGCTCGTTTTCTCATTATGATTAACATTTTCTTTGTTTCGATGCATATTTCCTTCATTTTGATGCACATTTTCTCGTTACGATCAATATTTCCTTCATTTAGATGCTCGTTTTCTCGTTATGATCAATATTTCCTTCTTTTCGATGCATATTTCAATAATTTTGATGCACATTTTCTCGATATGATCAATATTTTCTTCGTTTCGATGCATATTTCCATCATTTTGATGCATATTTTCCGGTTCGATCAATATTTCCTTCGTTTCGATTCATATTTTCATCATTTTGATGCTCGTTTTCTCGTTATGATCAACATTTCCTTCTTTTCGATGCATATTTCCATTATTTTGATGCTCGTTTTCTCGTTATGATCAACATTTCCTTCTTTTCGATGCATATTTCCATTATTTTGATGCTCATTTTCTCAATATGATCAACATTTTCTTCGTTTCGATGCATATTTCTTCATTTTGATGCTCATTTTCTCGTTACGATCAACATTTCTTTCGTTTCGATACATATTTTCATCATTTTTATGCACATTTTCTCATTATGATTAACATTTTCTTTGTTTCGATGCATATTTCCTTCATTTTGATGCATATTTTCTCGTTACGATCAATATTTCCTTCATTTAGATGCTCGTTTTCTCGTTATGATCAACATTTCCTTCTTTTCGATGCATATTTCAATAATTTTGATGCTCATTTTCTCAATATGATCAATATTTTCTTCGTTTCGATGCATATTTCCATCATTTTGATGCATATTTTCTCGTTACGATCAACATTTCCTTCGTTTCGATGCATATTTTCATCATTTTGATGCTCGTTTTCTCGTTATGATCAACATTTCCTTCTTTTCGATGCATATTTCCTTCATTTTGATGCTCATTTTCTCATGACGATCAACATTTCCCAGTTTCGATGCATATTTCCATCATTTTGTTGCTCATTTTCTCTATATGATCAATATTTTCTTCGTTTCGATGCATATTTCTTCGTTTTGATGCTCATATTCTAGTTACAATCAATATTTCCTTTGTTTTGATGCATATTTCTTCGTTTTGATGCTCATTTTCTCGTTACAATCACTATTTCCTTCGTTTTGATGCATATTTCTTTCATTTAGATGCTCATTTTCTCGTTACGATCAACATTTCCCATTGTTTCGATGTATATTTTCATCATTTTGATGCTCCTTTTCGATGCATATTTCAATAATTTTGATGCTCATTTTCTCGATATGATCAATATTTTCTTCGTTTCGATGCATATTTCCATCATTTTGATGCATATTTTCTCGTTACGATCAACATTTCCTTCGTTTCGATGCATATTTTCATCATTTTGATGCTCGTTTTCTCGTTATGATCAACATTTCCTTCTTTTCGATGCATATTTCCTTCATTTTGATGTTCATTTTCTCATGACGATCAACATTTCCCCAGTTTCGATGCATATTTCCATCATTTTGTTGCTCATTTTCTCTATATGATCAATATTTTCTTCGTTTCGATGCATATTTCTTCGTTTTGATGCTCATTTTCTAGTTACAATCAATATTTCCTTTGTTTTGATGCATATTTCTTCGTTTTGATGCTCATTTTCTCGTTACAATCACTATTTCCTTCGTTTTGATGCATATTTCTTTCATTTAGATGCTCATTTTCTCGTTACGATCAACATTTCCCATTGTTTCGATGTATATTTTCATCATTTTGATGCTCGTTTTCTCGTTATTATCAATATTTCCTTCTTTTCGATGCATATTTCAATCATTTTGATGCTCATTTTCTCGATATAATCAACATTTTCTACATTTCGATGCATATTTCCATCATTTTAATGCATATTTTCTCGTTGCGATCAACATTTCCTTCGTTTCGATGCATATTTTCATCATTTTGATGCTCATTTTTTCGTTATGATCAACATTTCCTTCTTTTCGATGCATATTTCCTTCATTTTGATGCTCATTTTCTCATGACGATCAACATTTCCCTAGTTAGGATGCATATTTCCATCATTTTGATGCTCATTTTCTCGATATGATCAACATTTTCTTTGTTTCGATGCATATTTCTTCGTTTTGAAGCTCATTTTCTCGTTACAATTAACATTTCCTTCGTTTCGATGCATATTTCTTCGTTTTGATGCTCATTTTCTCGTTACAATCAACATTTTCTTCGTTTCGATGCACATTTCCATCATTTAGATGCTCATTTTCTCGTTACGATCAACATTTCCCATTGTTTCGATGCATATTTTCATCATTTTGACGCTTGTTTTCTCGTTATGATCAACATTTCCTTCTTTTCGATGCATATTTCCATTATTTTGATGCTCGTTTTCTCGTTACGATCAACATTTCCTTCTTTTCGATGCATATTTTCATTATTTTGATGCTCATTTTCTCGATATGATCAACATTTTCTTCGTTTCGATGCATATTTTTCCATCATTTTGATGCATATTTTCTCGTTACGATCAACATTTCCTTCGTTTCGATGCATATTTTCATCATTTTGATGCTCGTTTTCTCGTTATGATCAACATTTCCTTCTTTTCGATTCATATTTCCATTATTTTGATGCTCGTTTTCTCGTTACGATCAACATATCCTTCTTTTCGATGCATATTTCCATTATTTTGATGCTCATTTTCTCGATATGATCAATATTTTCTTCGTTTCGATGCATATTTCTTCATTTTGATGCTCATTTTCTCGTTACGATCAACATTTCCTTCGTTTCGATACATATTTTCATCATTTTTATGCTCGTTTTCTCATTATGATTAACATTTTCTTTGTTTCGATGCATATTTCCTTCATTTTGATGCACATTTTCTCGTTACGATCAATATTTCCTTCATTTAGATGCTCGTTTTCTCGTTATGATCAATATTTCCTTCTTTTCGATGCATATTTCAATAATTTTGATGCACATTTTCTCGATATGATCAATATTTTCTTCGTTTCGATGCATATTTCCATCATTTTGATGCATATTTTCCGGTTCGATCAATATTTCCTTCGTTTCGATTCATATTTTCATCATTTTGATGCTCGTTTTCTCGTTATGATCAACATTTCCTTCTTTTCGATGCATATTTCCATTATTTTGATGCTCGTTTTCTCGTTATGATCAACATTTCCTTCTTTTCGATGCATATTTCCATTATTTTGATGCTCATTTTCTCGATATGATCAACATTTTCTTCGTTTCGATGCATATTTCTTCATTTTGATGCTCATTTTCTCGTTACGATCAACATTTCTTTCGTTTCGATACATATTTTCATCATTTTTATGCACATTTTCTCATCATGATTAACATTTTCTTTGTTTCGATGCATATTTCCTTCATTTTGATGCATATTTTCTCGTTACGATCAATATTTCCTTCATTTAGATGCTCGTTTTCTCGTTATGATCAACATTTCCTTCTTTTCGATGCATATTTCAATAATTTTGATGCTCATTTTCTCGATATGATCAATATTTTCTTCGTTTCGATGCATATTTCCATCATTTTGATGCATATTTTCTCGTTACGATCAACATTTCCTTCGTTTCGATGCATATTTTCATCATTTTGATGCTCGTTTTCTCGTTATGATCAACATTTCCTTCTTTTCGATGCATATTTCCTTCATTTTGATGTTCATTTTCTCATGACGATCAACATTTCCCCAGTTTCGATGCATATTTCCATCATTTTGTTGCTCATTTTCTCTATATGATCAATATTTTCTTCGTTTCGATGCATATTTCTTCGTTTTGATGCTCATTTTCTAGTTACAATCAATATTTCCTTTGTTTTGATGCATATTTCTTCGTTTTGATGCTCATTTTCTCGTTACAATCACTATTTCCTTCGTTTTGATGCATATTTCTTTCATTTAGATGCTCATTTTCTCGTTACGATCAACATTTCCCATTGTTTCGATGTATATTTTCATCATTTTGATGCTCGTTTTCTCGTTATTATCAATATTTCCTTCTTTTCGATGCATATTTCAATCATTTTGATGCTCATTTTCTCGATATAATCAACATTTTCTACATTTCGATGCATATTTCCATCATTTTAATGCATATTTTCTCGTTGCGATCAACATTTCCTTCGTTTCGATGCATATTTTCATCATTTTGATGCTCATTTTTTCGTTATGATCAACATTTCCTTCTTTTCGATGCATATTTCCTTCATTTTGATGCTCATTTTCTCATGACGATCAACATTTCCCTAGTTAGGATGCATATTTCCATCATTTTGATGCTCATTTTCTCGATATGATCAACATTTTCTTTGTTTCGATGCATATTTCTTCGTTTTGAAGCTCATTTTCTCGTTACAATTAACATTTCCTTCGTTTCGATGCATATTTCTTCGTTTTGATGCTCATTTTCTCGTTACAATCAACATTTTCTTCGTTTCGATGCACATTTCCATCATTTAGATGCTCATTTTCTCGTTACGATCAACATTTCCCATTGTTTCGATGCATATTTTCATCATTTTGACGCTTGTTTTCTCGTTATGATCAACATTTCCTTCTATTCGATGCATATTTCCATTATTTTGATGCTCGTTTTCTCGTTACGATCAACATTTCCTTCTTTTCGATGCATATTTTCATTATTTTGATGCTCATTTTCTCGATATGATCAACATTTTCTTCGTTTCGATGCATATTTTTCCATCATTTTGATGCATATTTTCTCGTTACGATCAATATTTCCTTCGTTTCGATGCATATTTTCATCATTTTGATGCTCGTTTTCTCGTTATGATCAACATTTCCTTCTTTTCGATTCATATTTCCATTATTTTGATGCTCGTTTTCTCGTTACGATCAACATATCCTTCTTTTCGATGCATATTTCCATTATTTTGATGCTCATTTTCTCGATATGATCAATATTTTCTTCGTTTCGATGCATATTTCTTCATTTTGATGCTCATTTTCTCGTTACGATCAACATTTCCTTCGTTTCGATACATATTTTCATCATTTTTATGCTCGTTTTCTCATTATGATCAACATTTTCTTTGTTTCGATGCATATTTCCTTCATTTTGATGCACATTTTCTCGTTACGATCAATATTTCCTTCATTTAGATGCTCGTTTTCTCGTTATGATCAATATTTCCTTCTTTTCGATGCATATTTCAATAATTTTGATGCACATTTTCTCGATATGATCAATATTTTCTTCGTTTCGATGCATATTTCCATCATTTTGATGTATATTTTCCGGTTCGATCAATATTTTCTTCGTTTCGATGCATATTTCCATCATTTTGATGCATATTTTCTCGTTAAGATCAACATTTCCTTCGTTTCGATGCATATTTTCATCATTTTGATGCTCGTTTTCTCTTTATGATCAACATTTCCTTCTTTTCGATGCATATTTCCTTCATTTTGATGCTCATTTTCTCATGACGACCAACATTTCCCAGTTTCGATGGATATTTCCATCATTTTGTTGCTCATTTTCTCTATATGATCAATATTTTCTTCGTTTCGATGCATATTTCTTCGTTTTGATGCTCATTTTCTAGTTACAATCAATATTTCCTTTGTTTTTATGCATATTTCTTCGTTTTGATGCTCATTTTCTCGTTACAATCACTATTTCCTTCGTTTTGATGCATATTTCTTTCATTTAGATGCTCATTTTCTCGTTACGATCAACATTTCCCATTGTTTCGATGTATATTTTCATCATTTTGATGCTCGTTTTCTCGTTATTATCAATATTTCCTTCTTTTCGATGCATATTTCAATCATTTTGATGCTCATTTTCTCGATATAATCAACATTTTCTACATTTCGATGCATATTTCCATCATTTTAATGCATATTTTCTCGTTACGATCAACATTTCCTTCGTTTCGATGCATATTTTCATCATTTTGATGCTCATTTTCTCGTTATGATCAACATTTCCTTCTTTTCGATGCATATTTCCTTCATTTTGATGCTCATTTTCTCATGACGATCAACATTTCCCTAGTTAGGATGCATATTTCCATCATTTTGATGCTCATTTTCTCGATATGATCAACATTTTCTTTGTTTCGATGCATATTTCTTCGTTTTGAAGCTCATTTTCTCGTTACAATTAACATTTCCTTCGTTTCGATGCATATTTCTTCATTTTGATGCTCATTTTCTCGTTACAATCAACATTTTCTTCGTTTCGATGCACATTTCCATCATTTAGATGCTTATTTTCTCGTTATGATCAACATTTCCCATTGTTTCGATGCATATTTTCATCATTTTGACGCTTGTTTTCTCGTTATGATCAACATTTCCTTCTTTTCGATGCATATTTCCATTATTTTGATGCTCGTTTTCTCGTTACGATCAACATTTCCTTCTTTTCGATGCATATTTTCATTATTTTGATGCTCATTTTCTCGATATGATCAACATTTTCTTCGTTTCGATGCATATTTTTCCATCATTTTGATGCATATTTTCTCGTTACGATCAACATTTCCTTCGTTTCGATGCATATTTTCATCATTTTGATGCTCGTTTTCTCGTTATGATCAACATTTCCTTCTTTTCGATTCATATTTCCATTATTTTGATGCTCGTTTTCTCGTTACGATCAACATATCCTTCTTTTCGATGCATATTTCCATTATTTTGATGCTCATTTTCTCGATATGATCAATATTTTCTTCGTTTCGATGCATATTTCTTCATTTTGATGCTCATTTTCTCGTTACGATCAACATTTCCTTCGTTTCGATACATATTTTCATCATTTTTATGCTCGTTTTCTCATTATGATTAACATTTTCTTTGTTTCGATGCATATTTCCTTCATTTTGATGCACATTTTCTCGTTACGATCAATATTTCCTTCATTTAGATGCTCGTTTTCTCGTTATGATCAATATTTCCTTCTTTTCGATGCATATTTCAATAATTTTGATGCACATTTTCTCGATATGATCAATATTTTCTTCGTTTCGATGCATATTTCCATCATTTTGATGCATATTTTCCGGTTCGATCAATATTTCCTTCGTTTCGATTCATATTTTCATCATTTTGATGCTCGTTTTCTCGTTATGATCAACATTTCCTTCTTTTCGATGCATATTTCCATTATTTTGATGCTCGTTTTCTCGTTACGATCAACATTTCCTTCTTTTCGATGCATATTTCCATTATTTTGATGCTCATTTTCTCGATATGATCAACATTTTCTTCGTTTCGATGCATATTTCTTCATTTTGATGCTCATTTTCTCGTTACGATCAACATTTCTTTCGTTTCGATACATATTTTCATCATTTTTATGCACATTTTCTCATTATGATTAACATTTTCTTTGTTTCGATGCATATTTCCTTCATTTTGATGCATATTTTCTCGTTACGATCAATATTTCCTTCATTTAGATGCTCGTTTTCTCGTTATGATCAACATTTCCTTCTTTTCGATGCATATTTCAATAATTTTGATGCTCATTTTCTCGATATGATCAATATTTTCTTCGTTTCGATGCATATTTCCATCATTTTGATGCATATTTTCTCGTTACGATCAACATTTCCTTCGTTTCGATGCATATTTTCATCATTTTGATGCTCGTTTTCTCGTTATGATCAACATTTCCTTCTTTTCGATGCATATTTCCTTCATTTTGATGTTCATTTTCTCATGACGATCAACATTTCCCCAGTTTCGATGCATATTTCCATCATTTTGTTGCTCATTTTCTCGATATGATCAATATTTTCTTCGTTTCGATGCATATTTCTTCGTTTTGATGCTCATTTTCTCGTTACAATCAACATTTCCTTCGTTTTCGATGCATATTTCTTTCGTTTTGATGCTCATTTTCCTCGTTACAATCAACATTTTCTTCGTTTTTCGATGCATATTTTCCATCATTTAGATGCATATTTTCTCGTTACGATCAACATTTCCCATTGTTTCGATGTCATATTTTTCATCATTTTGATGCTCGTTTTCTCGTTATGATCAACATTTCCCTTCTTTTCGATGCATATTTCCCATTATTTTGATGCTCGTTTTCTCGATAACGATCAACATTTCCTTCTGTTTCGATGCATATTTCATGATTTTGAAGCTCATTTTCTCGATAAGATCAACATTTCTTCGTTTCGATGCATATTTCTTCGATTTTGATGCTCATTTTCTCGTTACGATCAACATTTTCCTTCGTTTCGATGCATATTCATCATTTTTATGCTCGTTTTTCTCGTTACGATCAACATTTCCCATTGTTTCGATGCATATTTTCATCATTTTGACGCTCGTTTTCTCGTTATGATCAACATTTCCTTCTTTTCGATGCATATTTCCATTATTTTGATGCTCGTTTTCTCGTTACGATCAACATTTCCTTCTTTTCGATGCATATTTTCATTATTTTGATGCTCATTTTCTCGATATGATCAACATTTTCTTCGTTTCGATGCATATTTTTCCGTCATTTTGATGCATATTTTCTCGTTACGATCAACATTTCCTTCGTTTCGATGCATATTTTCATCATTTTGATGCTCGTTTTCTCGTTATGATCAACATTTCCTTCTTTTCGATTCATATTTCCATTATTTTGATGCTCGTTTTCTCGTTACGATCAACATATCCTTCTTTTCGATGCATATTTCCATTATTTTGATGCTCATTTTCTCGATATGATCAATATTTTCTTCATTTCGATGCATATTTCTTCATTTTGATGCTCATTTTCTAGTTACGATCAACATTTCCTTCGTTTCGATACTTATTTTCATCATTTTTATGCTCGTTTTCTCATTATGATTAACATTTTCTTTGTTTCGATGCATATTTCCTTCATTTTGATGCACATTTTCTCGTTACGATCAATATTTCCTTCATTTAGATGCTCGTTTTCTCGTTATGATCAATATTTCCTTCTTTTCGATGCATATTTCAATAATTTTGATGCACATTTTCTCGATATGATCAATATTTTCTTCGTTTCGATGCATATTTCCATCATTTTGATGCATATTTTCCGGTTCGATCAATATTTCCTTCGTTTCGATTCATATTTTCATCATTTTGATGCTCGTTTTCTCGTTATGATCAACATTTCCTTCTTTTCGATGCATATTTCCATTATTTTGATGCTCGTTTTCTCGTTATGATCAACATTTCCTTCTTTTCGATGCATATTTCCATTATTTTGATGCTCATTTTCTCGATATGATCAACATTTTCTTCGTTTCGATGCATATTTCTTCATTTTGATGCTCATTTTCTTGTTACGATCAACATTTCTTTCGTTTCGATACATATTTTCATCATTTTTATGCACATTTTCTCATCATGATTAACATTTTCTTTGTTTCGATGCATATTTCCTTCATTTTGATGCATATTTTCTCGTTACGATCAATATTTCCTTCATTTAGATGCTCGTTTTCTCGTTATGATCAACATTTCCTTCTTTTCGATGCATATTTCAATAATTTTGATGCTCATTTTCTCAATATGATCAATATTTTCTTCGTTTCGATGCATATTTCCATCATTTTGATGCATATTTTCTCGTTACGATCAACATTTCCTTCGTTTCGATGCATATTTTCATCATTTTGATGCTCGTTTTCTCGTTATGATCAACATTTCCTTCTTTTCGATGCATATTTCCTTCATTTTGATGTTCATTTTCTCATGACGATCAACATTTCCCCAGTTTCGATGCATATTTCCATCATTTTGTTGCTCATTTTCTCTATATGATCAATATTTTCTTCGTTTCGATGCATATTTCTTCGTTTTGATGCTCATTTTCTAGTTACAATCAATATTTCCTTTGTTTTGATGCATATTTCTTCGTTTTGATGCTCATTTTCTCGTTACAATCACTATTTCCTTCGTTTTGATGCATATTTCTTTCATTTAGATGCTCATTTTCTCGTTACGATCAACATTTCCCATTGTTTCGATGTATATTTTCATCATTTTGATGCTCGTTTTCTCGTTATTATCAATATTTCCTTCTTTTCGATGCATATTTCAATCATTTTGATGCTCATTTTCTCGATATAATCAACATTTTCTACATTTCGATGCATATTTCCATCATTTTAATGCATATTTTCTCGTTGCGATCAACATTTCCTTCGTTTCGATGCATATTTTCATCATTTTGATGCTCATTTTTTCGTTATGATCAACATTTCCTTCTTTTCGATGCATATTTCCTTCATTTTGATGCTCATTTTCTCATGACGATCAACATTTCCCTAGTTAGGATGCATATTTCCATCATTTTGATGCTCATTTTCTCGATATGATCAACATTTTCTTTGTTTCGATGCATATTTCTTCGTTTTGAAGCTCATTTTCTCGTTACAATTAACATTTCCTTCGTTTCGATGCATATTTCTTCGTTTTGATGCTCATTTTCTCGTTACAATCAACATTTTCTTCGTTTCGATGCACATTTCCATCATTTAGATGCTCATTTTCTCGTTACGATCAACATTTCCCATTGTTTCGATGCATATTTTCATCATTTTGACGCTTGTTTTCTCGTTATGATCAACATTTCCTTCTTTTCGATGCATATTTCCATTATTTTGATGCTCGTTTTCTCGTTACGATCAACATTTCCTTCTTTTCGATGCATATTTTCATTATTTTGATGCTCATTTTCTCGATATGATCAACATTTTCTTCGTTTCGATGCATATTTTTCCATCATTTTGATGCATATTTTCTCGTTACGATCAACATTTCCTTCGTTTCGATGCATATTTTCATCATTTTGATGCTCGTTTTCTCGTTATGATCAACATTTCCTTCTTTTCGATTCATATTTCCATTATTTTGATGCTCGTTTTCTCGTTACGATCAACATATCCTTCTTTTCGATGCATATTTCCATTATTTTGATGCTCATTTTCTCGATATGATCAATATTTTCTTCGTTTCGATGCATATTTCTTCATTTTGATGCTCATTTTCTCGTTACGATCAACATTTCCTTCGTTTCGATACATATTTTCATCATTTTTATGCTCGTTTTCTCATTATGATTAACATTTTCTTTGTTTCGATGCATATTTCCTTCATTTTGATGCACATTTTCTCGTTACGATCAATATTTCCTTCATTTAGATGCTCGTTTTCTCGTTATGATCAATATTTCCTTCTTTTCGATGCATATTTCAATAATTTTGATGCACATTTTCTCGATATGATCAATATTTTCTTCGTTTCGATGCATATTTCCATCATTTTGATGCATATTTTCCGGTTCGATCAATATTTCCTTCGTTTCGATTCATATTTTCATCATTTTGATGCTCGTTTTCTCGTTATGATCAACATTTCCTTCTTTTCGATGCATATTTCCATTATTTTGATGCTCGTTTTCTCGTTATGATCAACATTTCCTTCTTTTCGATGCATATTTCCATTATTTTGATGCTCATTTTCTCGATATGATCAACATTTTCTTCGTTTCGATGCATATTTCTTCATTTTGATGCTCATTTTCTTGTTACGATCAACATTTCTTTCGTTTCGATACATATTTTCATCATTTTTATGCACATTTTCTCATCATGATTAACATTTTCTTTGTTTCGATGCATATTTCCTTCATTTTGATGCATATTTTCTCGTTACGATCAATATTTCCTTCATTTAGATGCTCGTTTTCTCGTTATGATCAACATTTCCTTCTTTTCGATGCATATTTCAATAATTTTGATGCTCATTTTCTCAATATGATCAATATTTTCTTCGTTTCGATGCATATTTCCATCATTTTGATGCATATTTTCTCGTTACGATCAACATTTCCTTCGTTTCGATGCATATTTTCATCATTTTGATGCTCGTTTTCTCGTTATGATCAACATTTCCTTCTTTTCGATGCATATTTCCTTCATTTTGATGTTCATTTTCTCATGACGATCAACATTTCCCCAGTTTCGATGCATATTTCCATCATTTTGTTGCTCATTTTCTCTATATGATCAATATTTTCTTCGTTTCGATGCATATTTCTTCGTTTTGATGCTCATTTTCTAGTTACAATCAATATTTCCTTTGTTTTGATGCATATTTCTTCGTTTTGATGCTCATTTTCTCGTTACAATCACTATTTCCTTCGTTTTGATGCATATTTCTTTCATTTAGATGCTCATTTTCTCGTTACGATCAACATTTCCCATTGTTTCGATGTATATTTTCATCATTTTGATGCTCGTTTTCTCGTTATTATCAATATTTCCTTCTTTTCGATGCATATTTCAATCATTTTGATGCTCATTTTCTCGATATAATCAACATTTTCTACATTTCGATGCATATTTCCATCATTTTAATGCATATTTTCTCGTTGCGATCAACATTTCCTTCGTTTCGATGCATATTTTCATCATTTTGATGCTCATTTTTTCGTTATGATCAACATTTCCTTCTTTTCGATGCATATTTCCTTCATTTTGATGCTCATTTTCTCATGACGATCAACATTTCCCTAGTTAGGATGCATATTTCCATCATTTTGATGCTCATTTTCTCGATATGATCAACATTTTCTTTGTTTCGATGCATATTTCTTCGTTTTGAAGCTCATTTTCTCGTTACAATTAACATTTCCTTCGTTTCGATGCATATTTCTTCGTTTTGATGCTCATTTTCTCGTTACAATCAACATTTTCTTCGTTTCGATGCACATTTCCATCATTTAGATGCTCATTTTCTCGTTACGATCAACATTTCCCATTGTTTCGATGCATATTTTCATCATTTTGACGCTTGTTTTCTCGTTATGATCAACATTTCCTTCTTTTCGATGCATATTTCCATTATTTTGATGCTCGTTTTCTCGTTACGATCAACATTTCCTTCTTTTCGATGCATATTTTCATTATTTTGATGCTCATTTTCTCGATATGATCAACATTTTCTTCGTTTCGATGCATATTTTTCCATCATTTTGATGCATATTTTCTCGTTACGATCAACATTTCCTTCGTTTCGATGCATATTTTCATCATTTTGATGCTCGTTTTCTCGTTATGATCAACATTTCCTTCTTTTCGATTCATATTTCCATTATTTTGATGCTCGTTTTCTCGTTACGATCAACATATCCTTCTTTTCGATGCATATTTCCATTATTTTGATGCTCATTTTCTCGATATGATCAATATTTTCTTCGTTTCGATGCATATTTCTTCATTTTGATGCTCATTTTCTCGTTACGATCAACATTTCCTTCGTTTCGATACATATTTTCATCATTTTTATGCTCGTTTTCTCATTATGATTAACATTTTCTTTGTTTCGATGCATATTTCCTTCATTTTGATGCACATTTTCTCGTTACGATCAATATTTCCTTCATTTAGATGCTCGTTTTCTCGTTATGATCAATATTTCCTTCTTTTCGATGCATATTTCAATAATTTTGATGCACATTTTCTCGATATGATCAATATTTTCTTCGTTTCGATGCATATTTCCATCATTTTGATGCATATTTTCCGGTTCGATCAATATTTCCTTCGTTTCGATTCATATTTTCATCATTTTGATGCTCGTTTTCTCGTTATGATCAACATTTCCTTCTTTTCGATGCATATTTCCATTATTTTGATGCTCGTTTTCTCGTTATGATCAACATTTCCTTCTTTTCGATGCATATTTCCATTATTTTGATGCTCATTTTCTCGATATGATCAACATTTTCTTCGTTTCGATGCATATTTCTTCATTTTGATGCTCATTTTCTTGTTACGATCAACATTTCTTTCGTTTCGATACATATTTTCATCATTTTTATGCACATTTTCTCATCATGATTAACATTTTCTTTGTTTCGATGCATATTTCCTTCATTTTGATGCATATTTTCTCGTTACGATCAATATTTCCTTCATTTAGATGCTCGTTTTCTCGTTATGATCAACATTTCCTTCTTTTCGATGCATATTTCAATAATTTTGATGCTCATTTTCTCAATATGATCAATATTTTCTTCGTTTCGATGCATATTTCCATCATTTTGATGCATATTTTCTCGTTACGATCAACATTTCCTTCGTTTCGATGCATATTTTCATCATTTTGATGCTCGTTTTCTCGTTATGATCAACATTTCCTTCTTTTCGATGCATATTTCCTTCATTTTGATGTTCATTTTCTCATGACGATCAACATTTCCCAGTTTCGATGCATATTTCCATCATTTTGTTGCTCATTTTCTCTATATGATCAATATTTTCTTCGTTTCGATGCATATTTCTTCGTTTTGATGCTCATTTTCTAGTTACAATCAATATTTCCTTTGTTTTGATGCATATTTCTTCGTTTTGATGCTCATTTTCTCGTTACAATCACTATTTCCTTCGTTTTGATGCATATTTCTTTCATTTAGATGCTCATTTTCTCGTTACGATCAACATTTCCCATTGTTTCGATGTATATTTTCATCATTTTGATGCTCGTTTTCTCGTTATTATCAATATTTCCTTCTTTTCGATGCATATTTCAATCATTTTGATGCTCATTTTCTCGATATAATAAACATTTTCTACATTTCGATGCATATTTCCATCATTTTAATGCATATTTTCTCGTTGCGATCAACATTTCCTTCGTTTCGATGCATATTTTAATCATTTTGATGCTCATTTTTTCGTTATGATCAACATTTCCTTCTTTTCGATGCATATTTCCTTCATTTTGATGCTCATTTTCTCATGACGATCAACATTTCCCTAGTTAGGATGCATATTTCCATCATTTTGATGCTCATTTTCTCGATATGATCAACATTTTCTTTGTTTCGATGCATATTTCTTCGTTTTGAAGCTCATTTTCTCGTTACAATTAATATTTCCTTCGTTTCGATGCATATTTCTTCGTTTTGATGCTCATTTTCTCGTTACAATCAACATTTTCTTCGTTTCGATGCACATTTCCATCATTTAGATGCTCATTTTCTCGTTACGATCAACATTTCCCATTGTTTCGATGCATATTTTCATCATTTTGACGCTTGTTTTCTCGTTATGATCAACATTTCCTTCTTTTCGATGCATATTTCCATTATTTTGATGCTCGTTTTCTCGTTACGATCAACATTTCCTTCTTTTCGATGCATATTTTCATTATTTTGATGCTCATTTTCTCGATATGATCAACATTTTCTTCGTTT
>JAHCLQ010000776.1:0-50605 GCA_023678885.1 Pogostemon cablin
AAATGTTGATCGTAACGAGAAAATATGCATCAAAATGATGGAAATATGCATCGAAACGAAGAAAATATTGATCATATCGAGAAAATGAGCATCAAAATTATTGAAATATGCATCGAAAAGAAGGAAATATTGATCATAACGAGAAAACGAGCATTTAAATGAAGGAAATATTGATCGTAACGAGAAAATATGCATCAAAATGAAGGAAATATGCATCGAAATAAAGAAAATGTTAATCATAATGAGAAAATGTGCATAAAAATAATGAAAATATGTATCGAAACGAAAGAAATGTTGATCGTAACGAGAAATTGAGCATCAAAATTATGAAATATGCATCGAAACGAAGAAAATGTTGATCATATCGAGAAAATGAGCATCAAAATAATGAAAATATGCATCGGAAAGAAGGAAATGTTGATCGTAACGAGAAAACGAGCATCAAAATAATGGAAATATGCATCGAAAAGAAGGAAATGTTGATCATAACGAGAAAACAAGCGTCAAAATAATGAAAATATGCATGAAACAATGGGAAATGTTGATCGTAACGAGAAAATGAGCATCTAAATGATGGAAATATGCATCGAAACGAAGAAAATATTGATTGTAACGAGAAAATGAGCATCAAAACGAAGAAATATGCATCGAAACGAAGGAAATTTTAATTGTAACGAGAAAATGAGCTTCAAACGAAGAAATATGCATCGAGACAAAGAAAATGTTGATCATATCGAGAAAATGAGCATCAAAATGATGGAAATATGCATCGAAACTAGGGAAATGTTGATCGTCATGAGAAAATGGGCATCAAAATGAAGGAAATATGCATCGAAAAGAAGGAAATGTTGATCATAACTAGAAAATGAACATCAAAATGATGAAAATATGCATCGAAACGAAGGAAATGTTGATCGTAACGAGAAAATATGCATTAAAATGATGGAAATATGCATCGAAATGTAGAAAATGTTGATCATATCGAGAAAATGAGCATCAAAATGATTGAAATATGCATCGAAAAGAAGGAAATATTGATAATAACGAGAAAACGAGCACCAAAATGATGAAAATATGCATCGAAACAATGGGAAATGTTGATCGTAACGAGAAAATGAGCATCTAAATGAAGGAAATATGCATCAAAACGAAGGAAATATTGATTGTAACGTGAAAATGAGCATCAAAACGAAGAAATATGCAACAAAACGAAGGAAATATTGATTGTAACTAGAAAATGAGCATCAAAACAAAGAAATACGCATCGAAACGAAGAAAATATTGATCATATGGAGAAAATGAGCATCAAAATAATGGAAATATGCATCGAAAAGAAGGAAATGTTGATCGTAACGAGAAAACGAGCATCAAAATAATGGAAATATGCATAAAAAAAAGAAATGTTGATCGTAACGAGAAAACGAGCATCAAAATAATGGAAATATGCATCGAAAAGAAGGAAATGTTGATCGTAACGAGAAAACGAGCATCAAAATAATGGAAATATGCATCGAAACGAAGGAAATGTTGATCGTAACGAGAAAATAAGCATCAAAATGATGAAAATATGCATCAAAACGAAGAAAATATTGATCATATTGAGAAAATGAGCATCAAAATGATTTAAATTTGCATCGAAAAGAAGGAAATGTTGATCATAATGAGAAAACGAGCATCTAAATGAAGGAAATATTGATCGTAACGAGAAAATGTGCATCAAAATGAAGGAAATATGCATCGAAACAAAGAAAATGTTAATCATAATGAGAAAACGAGCATAAAAATGATGATATGTATCGAAACGAAGAAAATGTTGATTGTAATGAGAAAATGAGCATCAAAATGAAGAAATATGCATCGAAACGAAGAAAATATTGATCAAATCGAGAAATGAGCATCAAAATAATGGAAATAAGCATCGAAAAGAAGGAAATGTTGATCGTAACGAGAAAACGAGCATCAAAATAATGGAAATATGCATCGAAAAGAAGGAAATATTGATCATAACGAGAAAACGAGCATCAAAATGATGAAAATATGCATCGAAATGAAGGAAATGTTGATTATGAAGGAAATATTGATCGTAACGAGAAAATGTGCATCAAAATGAAGGAAATATGCATCGAAATAAAGAAAATGTTAATCATTATGAGAAAACGAGCATAAAAATAATGAAATATGTATCGAAACGAAGGAAATATTGATCGTAACGAGAAAATGAGCATCAAAATGAAGAAATATGCATCGAAACGAAGAAAATATTGATCATATGGAGAAAATGAGCATCAAAATAATGGAAATATGCATCGAAAAGAAGGAAATGTTGATCGTAACGAGAAAACGAGCATCAAAATAATGGAAATATGCATCGAAAAGAAGGAAATGTTGATCGTAACGAGAAAATATGCATCAAAATGATGAAAATATGCATCGAAACAAAGAAAATATCGATCATATTGAGAAAATGAGCATCATAATGATTGAAATTTGCATCGAAAAGAAGGAAATGTTGATCATAACGAGAAAACGAGCATCTAAATGATGAAAATATGCATCGAAACGAGGTAAATGTTGATCGTAACGAGAAAATATGCATCAAAATGATGGAAATATGCATCGAAACGAAGAAAATATTGATCATATCGAGAAAATGAGCATCAAAATTATTGAAATATGCATCGAAAAGAAGGAAATATTGATCATAACGAGAAAACGAGCATTTAAATGAAGGAAATATTGATCGTAACGAGAAAATATGCATCAAAATGAAGGAAATATGCATCGAAATAAAGAAAATGTTAATCATAATGAGAAAATGTGCATAAAAATGATGAAAATATGTATCGAAACGAAAGAAATGTTGATCGTAACGAGAAATTGAGCATCAAAATTATGAAATATGCATCGAAACGAAGAAAATGTTGATCATATCGAGAAAATGAGCATCAAAATAATGAAAATATGCATCGGAAAGAAGGAAATGTTGATCGTAACGAGAAAACGAGCATCAAAATAATGGAAATATGCATCGAAAAGAAGGAAATGTTGATCATAACGAGAAAACAAGCGTCAAAATAATGAAAATATGCATGAAACAATGGGAAATGTTGATCGTAACGAGAAAATGAGCATCTAAATGATGGAAATATGCATCGAAACGAAGAAAATATTGATTGTAACGAGAAAATGAGCATCAAAACGAAGAAATATGCATCGAAACGAAGGAAATTTTAATTGTAACGAGAAAATGAGCTTCAAACGAAGAAATATGCATCGAGACAAAGAAAATGTTGATCATATCGAGAAAATGAGCATCAAAATGATGGAAATATGCATCGAAACTAGGGAAATGTTGATCGTCATGAGAAAATGGGCATCAAAATGAAGGAAATATGCATCGAAAAGAAGGAAATGTTGATCATAACTAGAAAATGAACATCAAAATGATGAAAATATGCATCGAAACGAAGGAAATGTTGATCGTAACGAGAAAATATGCATTAAAATGATGGAAATATGCATCGAAATGTAGAAAATGTTGATCATATCGAGAAAATGAGCATCAAAATGATTGAAATATGCATCGAAAAGAAGGAAATATTGATAATAACGAGAAAACGAGCACCAAAATGATGAAAATATGCATCGAAACAATGGGAAATGTTGATCGTAACGAGAAAATGAGCATCTAAATGAAGGAAATATGCATCAAAACGAAGGAAATATTGATTGTAACGTGAAAATGAGCATCAAAACGAAGAAATATGCAACAAAACGAAGGAAATATTGATTGTAACTAGAAAATGAGCATCAAAACAAAGAAATATGCATCGAAACGAAGAAAATATTGATCATATCGAGAAAATGAGCAACAAAATGATGGAAATATGCATCGAAACTGGTGAAATGTTGATCGTCATGAGAAAATGAGCATCAAAATGAAGGAAATATGCATCGAAAAGAAGGAAATGTTGATCATAACGAGAAAACGAGCATCAAAATGATGAAAATATGCATCGAAACGAAGGAAATGTTGATCGTAACGAGAAAATAGGCATCAAAATGTTGGAAATATGCATCGAAAAGAAGAAAATATTGATCATATCGAGAAAATGAGCATCAAAATTATTGAAATATGCTTCGAAAAGAAGGAAATATTGATCATAACTAGAAAACGAGCATTTAAATGAAGGAAATATTGATCGTAACGAGAAAATATGCATCAAAATGAATGAAATATGCATCGAAATTAAGAAAATGTTAATCATAATGAGAAAATGTGCATAAAAATGATGAAAATATGTATCGAAACGAAAGATATGTTGATCGTAACGAGAAATTGAGCATCAAAATGAAGAAATATGCATCGAAACGAAGAAAATGTTGATCATATCGAGAAAATGAGAATCAAAATAATGAAAATATGCATCGAAAAGAAGGAAATGTTGATCGTAACGAGAAAACGGGCATCAAAATAATGGAAATATGCATCAAAAAGAAGGAAATGTTGATCATAACGAGAAAACAAGCATCAAAATGATGAAAATATGCATCGAAACAATGGGAAATGTTGATCGTAACTAGAAAATGAGCATCTAAATTAAGGAAATATGAATCGAAACGAAGAAAATGTTGATTGTAACAAGAAAATGAGCATCAAAATGAAGAAATATGCATCGAAACGAAGGAAATATTAACTGTAACGAGAAAATGAGCTTCAAAACGAAGAAATATGCATCGAAACAAAGAAAAATGTTGATCATATCGAGAAAATGAGCATCAAAATGATGGAAATATGCATCGAAACTAGGGAAATGTTGATCGTCATGAGAAAATGAGCATCAAAATGAAGGAAATATGCATCGAAAAGAAGGAAATGTTGATCATAACGAGAAAATGAGCATCAAAATGATGAAAATATGCATCGAAACGAAAGAAATGTTGATCGTAACGAGAAAATATGCATCAAAATGATGGAAATATGCATGGAAACGAAGAAAATATTGATCATATCGAGAAAATGAGCATCAAAATTATTGAAATATGCATCGAAAAGAAGGAAATGTTGATCATAACGAGAAAACGAGCATTTAAATGAAGGAAATATTGATCGTAACGAGAAAAAATATGCATCTAACTGAAGGAAATATGCATTGAAATAAAGAAAATGTTAATCATAATGAGAAAATGTGCATAAAAATGATGAAAATATGAAGCGAAACGAAAGAAATGTTGAACGTAACGAGAAATTGAGCATCAAAATGAAGAAATATGCATCGAAATGAAGAAAATGTTGATCATATCGAGAAAATGAGCATCAAAATAATTAAAATATGCATCGAAAAGAAGGAAATGTTGATCGTAACGATAAAACGGGCATCAAAATAATGGAAATATGAATCGAAAAGAAGGAAATGTTGATCATAACGAGAAAACAAGCATCAAAATGATGAAAATATGCATCGAAACAATGGGAAATGTTGATCGTAACGAGAAAAAATATGCATCAAAATGAAGGAAATATGCATTGAAATAAAGAAAATGTTAATCATAATGAGAAAATGTGCATAAAAATGACGAAAATATGAAGCGAAACGAAAGAAATGTTGATCGTAACGAGAAATTGAGCATCAAAATGAAGAAATATGCATCGAAATGAAGAAAATGTTGATCATATCGAGAAAATGAGCATCAAAATAATGAAAATATGCATCGAAAAGAAGGAAATGTTGATCGTAACGATGAAACGGGCATCAAAATAATGGAAATATGCATCGAAAAGAAGGAAATGTTGATCATAACGAGAAAACAAGCATCAAAATGATGAAAATATGCATCGAAACAATTAGAAATGTTGATCGTAACTAGAAAATGAGCATCTAAATTAAGGAAATATGCATCGAAACGAAGAAAATGTTGATTGTAACAAGAAAATGAGCATCAAAATGAAGAAATATGCATCGAAACGAAGGAAATATTAACTGTAACGAGAAAATGAGCTTCAAAACGAAGAAATATGCATCGAAACAAAGAAAAATGTTGATCATATCGAGAAAATGAGCATCAAAATGATGGAAATATGCATCGAAACTAGGGAAATGCTGATCGTCATGAGAAAATGAGCATCAAAATGAAGGAAATATGCATCGAAAAGAAGGAAATGTTGATCATAACGAGAAAATGAGCATCAAAATGATGAAAATATGCATCGAAACGAAGGAAATGTTGATCGTAACGAGAAAATATGCATTAAAATGATGGAAATATGCATCGAAATGTAGAAAATGTTGATCATATCGAGAAAATATGCATCAAAATGATTGAAATATGCATCGAAAAGAAGGAAATATTGATAATAACGAGAAAACGAGCATCAAAATGATGAAAATATGCATCGAAACAATGGGAAATGTTGATCGTAACGAGAAATTGAGCATCTAAATGAAGAAATATGCATCGAAACGAAGAAAATGTTGATCATATCGAGAAAATGAGCATCAAAATAATGGAAATATGCATCGAAAAGAAAGAAATGTTGATCGTAACGAGAAAACGAGCATCAAAATAATGGAAATATGCATCGAAAAGAAGGAAATGTTGATCATAACGAGAAAACGAGCATCAAAATGATGAAAATATGAATCGAAACGAAGGAAATATTGATTGTAACGAGAAAATATGCATCAAAATGATTAAAATATGCATCGATACGAAGAAAATATTGATCATATCGAGAAAATGTGCATCAAAATTATTGAAATATGCATCGAAAAGAAGGAAATGTTGATCATAACGAAAAACGAGCATCTAAATGAAGGAAATATTGATCGTAACGAGAAAATGTGCATCAAAATGAAGGAAATATGCATCGAAATAAAGAAAATGTTAATCATTATGAGAAAACGAGCATAAAAATGATGAAATATGTATCGAAACGAAGGAAATATTGATCGTAACGAGAAAATGAGCATCAAAATGAAGAAATACGCATCGAAACGAAGAAAATATTGATCATATGGAGAAAATGAGCATCAAAATAATGGAAATATGCATCGAAAAGAAGGAAATGTTGATCGTAACGAGAAAACGAGCATCAAAATAATGGAAATATGCATCGAAAAGAAGGAAATGTTGATCGTAACGAGAAAACGAGCATCAAAATAATGGAAATATGCATCGAAACGAAGGAAATGTTGATCGTAACGAGAAAATAAGCTCAAAATGATGAAAATATGCATCAAAACAAAGAAAATATTGATCATATTGAGAAAATGAGCATCAAAATGATTTAAATTTGCATCGAAAAGAAGGAAATGTTGATCATAATGAGAAAACAAGCATCTAAATGAAGGAAATATTGATCGTAACGAGAAAATGTGCATCAAAATGAAGGAAATATGCATCGAAACAAAGAAAATGTTAATCATAATGAGAAAACGAGCATAAAAATGATGATATGTATCGAAACGAAGAAAATGTTGATTGTAATGAGAAAATGAGCATCAAAATGAAGAAATATGCATCGAAACGAAAAAAATATTGATCAAATCGAGAAAATGAGCATCAAAATAATGGAAATAAGCATCGAAAAGAAGGAAATGTTGATCGTAACGGGAAAACGAGCATCAAAATAATGGAAATATGCATCGAAAAGAAGGAAATGTTGATCATAACGAGAAAACGAGCATCAAAATGATGAAAATATGCATCGAAACGAAGGAAATGTTGATCGTAACGAGAAAATATGCTTCAAAATGAAGAAATATGCATCGAAACGAAGAAAATATTGATCATATCGAAAAAATGAGCATCAAAATAATAGAAATATGCATCGAAAAGAAGGAAATGTTGATCGTAACGAAAAAACGAGCATCAAAATAATGGAAATATGAATCGAAAAGAAGGAAATGTTGATCATAACGAGAAAACGAGCATCAAAATGATGAAAATATGCATCGAAACGAAGGAAATGTTGATCGTAACGAGAAAATATGCATCAAAATGTCGGAAAATATGCATCGAAACGAAGAAAATGTTGATCATATCGAGAAAATGAGCATCAAAATAATGAAAATATGCATCGAAAAGAAGGAAATGTTGATTATGAAGGAAATATTGATCGTAACGAGAAAATGTGCATCAAAATGAAGGAAATATGCATCGAAATAAAGAAAATGTTAATCATTATGAGAAAACGAGCATAAAAATGATGAAATATGTATCGAAACGAAGGAAATATTGATCGTAACGAGAAAATGAGCATCAAAATGAAGAAATATGCATCGAAACGAAGAAAATATTGATCATATGGAGAAAATGAGCATCAAAATAATGGAAATATGCATCGAAAAGAAGGAAATGTTGATCGTAACGAGAAAACGAGCATCAAAATAATGGAAATATGCATCTAAAAGAAGGAAATGTTGATCGTAACGAGAAAATATGCATCAAAATGATGAAAATATGCATCGAAACGAAGAAAATATTGATCATATTGAGAAAATGAGCATCATAATGATTGAAATTTGCATCGAAAAGAAGGAAATGTTGTTCATAACGAGAAAACGAGCATCTAAATGATGAAAATAGGCATCGAAACGAGGGAAATGTTGATCGTAACGAGAAAATATGTATCAAAATGATGGAAATATGTATCGAAACGAAGAAAATATTGATCATATCGAGAAAATGAGCATAAAAATTATTGAAATATGCATCGAAAAGAAGGAAATATTGATCATAACGAGAAAACGAGCATTTAAATGAAGGAAATATTGATCGTAACGAGAAAATATGCATCAAAATGAAGGAAATATGCATCGAAATAAAGAAAATGTTAATCATAATGAGAAAATGTGCATAAAAATGATGAAAATATGTATCGAAACGAAAGAAATGTTGATCGTAACGAGAAATTGAGCATCAAAATGAAGGAATATGCATCGAAATGAAGAAAATGTTGATCATATCGAGAAAATGAGCATCAAAATAATGAAAATATGCATCGAAAAGAAGGAAATGTTGATTATGAAGGAAATATTGATCGTAACGAGAAAATGTGCATCAAAATGAAGGAAATATGCATCGAAATAAAGAAAATGTTAATCATTATGAGAAAACGAGCATAAAAATGATGAAATATGTATCGAAACGAAGGAAATATTGATCGTAACGAGAAAATGAGCATCAAAATGAAGAAATATGCATCGAAACGAAGAAAATATTGATCATATGGAGAAAATGAGCATCAAAATAATGGAAATATGCATCGAAAAGAAGGAAATGTTGATCGTAACGAGAAAACGAGCATCAAAATAATGGAAATATGCATCTAAAAGAAGGAAATGTTGATCGTAACGAGAAAATATGCATCAAAATGATGAAAATATGCATCGAAACGAAGAAAATATTGATCATATTGAGAAAATGAGCATCATAATGATTGAAATTTGCATCGAAAAGAAGGAAATGTTGTTCATAACGAGAAAACGAGCATCTAAATGATGAAAATAGGCATCGAAACGAGGGAAATGTTGATCGTAACGAGAAAATATGTATCAAAATGATGGAAATATGCATCGAAACGAAGAAAATATTGATCATATCGAGAAAATGAGCATAAAAATTATTGAAATATGCATCGAAAAGAAGGAAATATTGATCATAACGAGAAAACGAGCATTTAAATGAAGGAAATATTGATCGTAACGAGAAAATATGCATCAAAATGAAGGAAATATGCATCGAAATAAAGAAAATGTTAATCATAATGAGAAAATGTGCATAAAAATGATGAAAATATGTATCGAAACGAAAGAAATGTTGATCGTAACGAGAAATTGAGCATCAAAATTATGAAATATGCATCGAAACGAAAAAAATGTTGATCATATCGAGAAAATGTGCATCAAAATAATGAAAATATCCATCGAAAAGAAGGAAATGTTGATCGTAACGAGAAAACGAGCATCAAATAATAGAAATATGCATCGAAAAGAAGGAAATGTTGATCATAACGAGAAAACAAGCGTCAAAATAATGAAAATATGCATCGAAACAATGTGAAAAGTTGATCGTAACGAGAAAATGAGCATCTAAATGATGGAAATATGCATCGAAACGAAGAAAATGTTGATTGTAACGAGAAAACGAGCATCAAAACGAAGAAATATGCATCGAAACGAAGGAAACGTTAATTGTAACCAGAAAATGAGCTTCAAAACGAAGAAATATGCATCGAGACAAAGAAAATGTTGATCATATCGAGAAAATGAGCATCAAAATGATGGAAATATGCATCGAAACTAGGGAAATGTTGATCGTCATGAGAAAATGAGCATCAAAATGAAGGAAATATGCATCGAAAAGAAGGAAATGTTGATCATAACTAGAAAATGAACATCAAAATGATGAAAATATGCATCGAAACGAAGGAAATGTTGATCGTAACGAGAAAATATGCATTAAAATGATGGAAATATGCATCGAAATGTAGAAAATGTTGATCATATCGAGAAAATGAGCATCAAAATGATTGAAATATGCATCGAAAAGAATGAAATATTGATAATAACGAGAAAACGAGCATCAAAATGATGAAAATATGCATAGAAACAATGGGAAATGTTGATCGTAACGAGAAAATGAGCATCTAAATGAAGGAAATATGCATCAAAACGAAGGAAATATTGATTGTAACGTGAAAATGAGCATCAAAACGAAGAAATATGCAACAAAACGAAGGAAATATTGATTGTAACTAGAAAATGAGCATCAAAACGAAGAAATATGCATCGAAACGAAGAAAATATTGATCATATCGAGAAAATGAGCAACAAAATGATGGAAATATGCATCGAAACTGGGGAAATGTTGATCGTCATGGGAAAATGAGCATCAAAATGAAGGAAATATGCATCGAAAAGAAGGAAATGTTGATCATAACGAGAAAACGAGCATCAAAATGATGAAAATATGCATCGAAACGATGGAAATGTTGATCGTAACGAGAAAATATGCATCAAAATGATGGAAATATGCATCGAAACGTAGAAAATATTGATCATATCGAGAAAATGAGCATCAAAATTATTGAAATATGCTTCGAAAAGAAGGAAATATTGATCATAACTAGAAAACGAGCATTTAAATGAAGGAAATATTGATCGTAACGAGAAAATATGCATCAAAATGAATGAAATATGCATCGAAATTAAGAAAATGTTAATCATAATGAGAAAATGTGCATAAAAATGATGAAAATATGTATCGAAACGAAAGAAATGTTGATCGTAACGAGAAAATGAGCATCAAAATGAAGAAATATGCATCGAAACGAAGAAAATGTTGATCATATCGAGAAAATGAGCATCAAAATAATGAAAATATGCATCGAAAAGAAGGAAATGTTGATCGTAACGAGAAAACGGGCATCAAAATAATGGAAATATGCATCAAAAAGAAGGAAATGTTGATCATAACGAGAAAACAAGCGTCAAAATGATGAAAATATGCATCGAAACAATGGGAAATGTTGATCGTAACGAGAAAATGAGCATATAAATGATGGAAATATGCATCGAAACGAAGAAAATGTTGATTGTATCGAGAAAATGAGCATCAAAACGAAGAAATATGCATCGAAACGAAGGAAATGTTAATTGTAACGAGAAAATGAGCTTCAAAACGAAGAAATATGTATCGAAACAAAGAAAATGTTGATCATATCGAGAAAATGAGCATCAAAATGATGGAAATATGCATCGAAACTAGGGAAATGTTGATCGTCATGAGAAAATGAGCATCAAAATTAAGGAAATATGCATCGAAAAGAAGGAAATGTTGATCATAACGAGAAAACGAGCATCAAAATGATGAAAATATGCATCGAAACAATGGGAAATGTTGATCGTAACGAGAAAATGAGCATCTAAATGAAGGAAATATGCATCAAAACGAAGGAAATATTGATTGTAACGTGAAAATGAGCATCAAAACGAAGAAATATGCAACAAAACGAAGGAAATATTGATTGTAACTAGAAAATGAGCATCAAAACAAAGAAATATGCATCGAAACGAAGAAAATATTGATCATATCGAGAAAATGAGCAACAAAATGATGGAAATATGCATCGAAACTGGTGAAATGTTGATCGTCATGAGAAAATGAGCATCAAAATGAAGGAAATATGCATCGAAAAGAAGGAAATGTTGATCATAACGAGAAAACGAGCATCAAAATGATGAAAATATGCATCGAAACGAAGGAAATGTTGATCGTAACGAGAAAATAGGCATCAAAATGTTGGAAATATGCATCGAAAAGAAGAAAATATTGATCATATCGAGAAAATGAGCATCAAAATTATTGAAATATGCTTCGAAAAGAAGGAAATATTGATCATAACTAGAAAACGAGCATTTAAATGAAGGAAATATTGATCGTAACGAGAAAATATGCATCAAAATGAATGAAATATGCATCGAAATTAAGAAAATGTTAATCATAATGAGAAAATGTGCATAAAAATGATGAAAATATGTATCGAAACGAAAGATATGTTGATCGTAACGAGAAATTGAGCATCAAAATGAAGAAATATGCATCGAAACGAAGAAAATGTTGATCATATCGAGAAAATGAGAATCAAAATAATGAAAATATGCATCGAAAAGAAGGAAATGTTGATCGTAACGAGAAAACGGGCATCAAAATAATGGAAATATGCATCAAAAAGAAGGAAATGTTGATCATAACGAGAAAACAAGCATCAAAATGATGAAAATATGCATCGAAACAATGGGAAATGTTGATCGTAACTAGAAAATGAGCATCTAAATTAAGGAAATATGAATCGAAACGAAGAAAATGTTGATTGTAACAAGAAAATGAGCATCAAAATGAAGAAATATGCATCGAAACGAAGGAAATATTAACTGTAACGAGAAAATGAGCTTCAAAACGAAGAAATATGCATCGAAACAAAGAAAAATGTTGATCATATCGAGAAAATGAGCATCAAAATGATGGAAATATGCATCGAAACTAGGGAAATGTTGATCGTCATGAGAAAATGAGCATCAAAATGAAGGAAATATGCATCGAAAAGAAGGAAATGTTGATCATAACGAGAAAATGAGCATCAAAATGATGAAAATATGCATCGAAACGAAAGAAATGTTGATCGTAACGAGAAAATATGCATCAAAATGATGGAAATATGCATGGAAACGAAGAAAATATTGATCATATCGAGAAAATGAGCATCAAAATTATTGAAATATGCATCGAAAAGAAGGAAATGTTGATCATAACGAGAAAACGAGCATTTAAATGAAGGAAATATTGATCGTAACGAGAAAAAATATGCATCTAAATGAAGGAAATATGCATTGAAATAAAGAAAATGTTAATCATAATGAGAAAATGTGCATAAAAATGATGAAAATATGAAGCGAAACGAAAGAAATGTTGAACGTAACGAGAAATTGAGCATCAAAATGAAGAAATATGCATCGAAATGAAGAAAATGTTGATCATATCGAGAAAATGAGCATCAAAATAATTAAAATATGCATCGAAAAGAAGGAAATGTTGATCGTAACGATAAAACGGGCATCAAAATAATGGAAATATGAATCGAAAAGAAGGAAATGTTGATCATAACGAGAAAACAAGCATCAAAATGATGAAAATATGCATCGAAACAATGGGAAATGTTGATCGTAACGAGAAAAAATATGCATCAAAATGAAGGAAATATGCATTGAAATAAAGAAAATGTTAATCATAATGAGAAAATGTGCATAAAAATGACGAAAATATGAAGCGAAACGAAAGAAATGTTGATCGTAACGAGAAATTGAGCATCAAAATGAAGAAATATGCATCGAAATGAAGAAAATGTTGATCATATCGAGAAAATGAGCATCAAAATAATGAAAATATGCATCGAAAAGAAGGAAATGTTGATCGTAACGATGAAACGGGCATCAAAATAATGGAAATATGCATCGAAAAGAAGGAAATGTTGATCATAACGAGAAAACAAGCATCAAAATGATGAAAATATGCATCGAAACAATTAGAAATGTTGATCGTAACTAGAAAATGAGCATCTAAATTAAGGAAATATGCATCGAAACGAAGAAAATGTTGATTGTAACAAGAAAATGAGCATCAAAATGAAGAAATATGCATCGAAACGAAGGAAATATTAACTGTAACGAGAAAATGAGCTTCAAAACGAAGAAATATGCATCGAAACAAAGAAAAATGTTGATCATATCGAGAAAATGAGCATCAAAATGATGGAAATATGCATCGAAACTAGGGAAATGCTGATCGTCATGAGAAAATGAGCATCAAAATGAAGGAAATATGCATCGAAAAGAAGGAAATGTTGATCATAACGAGAAAATGAGCATCAAAATGATGAAAATATGCATCGAAACGAAGGAAATGTTGATCGTAACGAGAAAATATGCATTAAAATGATGGAAATATGCATCGAAATGTAGAAAATGTTGATCATATCGAGAAAATATGCATCAAAATGATTGAAATATGCATCGAAAA
Source organism: Pogostemon cablin (assembly GCA_023678885.1). Lineage (NCBI taxonomy): Eukaryota > Viridiplantae > Streptophyta > Magnoliopsida > Lamiales > Lamiaceae > Pogostemon > Pogostemon cablin. The sequence goes on from JAHCLQ010000776.1 coordinate 14,581, forward strand.
GAAGGAAATATTGATAATAACGAGAAAACGAGCATCAAAATGATGAAAATATGCATCGAAACAATGGGAAATGTTGATCGTAACGAGAAATTGAGCATCTAAATGAAGAAATATGCATCGAAACGAAGAAAATGTTGATCATATCGAGAAAATGAGCATCAAAATAATGGAAATATGCATCGAAAAGAAAGAAATGTTGATCGTAACGAGAAAACGAGCATCAAAATAATGGAAATATGCATCGAAAAGAAGGAAATGTTGATCATAACGAGAAAACGAGCATCAAAATGATGAAAATATGAATCGAAACGAAGGAAATATTGATTGTAACGAGAAAATATGCATCAAAATGATTAAAATATGCATCGATACGAAGAAAATATTGATCATATCGAGAAAATGTGCATCAAAATTATTGAAATATGCATCGAAAAGAAGGAAATGTTGATCATAACGAAAAACGAGCATCTAAATGAAGGAAATATTGATCGTAACGAGAAAATGTGCATCAAAATGAAGGAAATATGCATCGAAATAAAGAAAATGTTAATCATTATGAGAAAACGAGCATAAAAATGATGAAATATGTATCGAAACGAAGGAAATATTGATCGTAACGAGAAAATGAGCATCAAAATGAAGAAATACGCATCGAAACGAAGAAAATATTGATCATATGGAGAAAATGAGCATCAAAATAATGGAAATATGCATCGAAAAGAAGGAAATGTTGATCGTAACGAGAAAACGAGCATCAAAATAATGGAAATATGCATCGAAAAGAAGGAAATGTTGATCGTAACGAGAAAACGAGCATCAAAATAATGGAAATATGCATCGAAACGAAGGAAATGTTGATCGTAACGAGAAAATAAGCTCAAAATGATGAAAATATGCATCAAAACAAAGAAAATATTGATCATATTGAGAAAATGAGCATCAAAATGATTTAAATTTGCATCGAAAAGAAGGAAATGTTGATCATAATGAGAAAACAAGCATCTAAATGAAGGAAATATTGATCGTAACGAGAAAATGTGCATCAAAATGAAGGAAATATGCATCGAAACAAAGAAAATGTTAATCATAATGAGAAAACGAGCATAAAAATGATGATATGTATCGAAACGAAGAAAATGTTGATTGTAATGAGAAAATGAGCATCAAAATGAAGAAATATGCATCGAAACGAAAAAAATATTGATCAAATCGAGAAAATGAGCATCAAAATAATGGAAATAAGCATCGAAAAGAAGGAAATGTTGATCGTAACGGGAAAACGAGCATCAAAATAATGGAAATATGCATCGAAAAGAAGGAAATGTTGATCATAACGAGAAAACGAGCATCAAAATGATGAAAATATGCATCGAAACGAAGGAAATGTTGATCGTAACGAGAAAATATGCTTCAAAATGAAGAAATATGCATCGAAACGAAGAAAATATTGATCATATCGAAAAAATGAGCATCAAAATAATAGAAATATGCATCGAAAAGAAGGAAATGTTGATCGTAACGAAAAAACGAGCATCAAAATAATGGAAATATGAATCGAAAAGAAGGAAATGTTGATCATAACGAGAAAACGAGCATCAAAATGATGAAAATATGCATCGAAACGAAGGAAATGTTGATCGTAACGAGAAAATATGCATCAAAATGTCGGAAAATATGCATCGAAACGAAGAAAATGTTGATCATATCGAGAAAATGAGCATCAAAATAATGAAAATATGCATCGAAAAGAAGGAAATGTTGATTATGAAGGAAATATTGATCGTAACGAGAAAATGTGCATCAAAATGAAGGAAATATGCATCGAAATAAAGAAAATGTTAATCATTATGAGAAAACGAGCATAAAAATGATGAAATATGTATCGAAACGAAGGAAATATTGATCGTAACGAGAAAATGAGCATCAAAATGAAGAAATATGCATCGAAACGAAGAAAATATTGATCATATGGAGAAAATGAGCATCAAAATAATGGAAATATGCATCGAAAAGAAGGAAATGTTGATCGTAACGAGAAAACGAGCATCAAAATAATGGAAATATGCATCTAAAAGAAGGAAATGTTGATCGTAACGAGAAAATATGCATCAAAATGATGAAAATATGCATCGAAACGAAGAAAATATTGATCATATTGAGAAAATGAGCATCATAATGATTGAAATTTGCATCGAAAAGAAGGAAATGTTGTTCATAACGAGAAAACGAGCATCTAAATGATGAAAATAGGCATCGAAACGAGGGAAATGTTGATCGTAACGAGAAAATATGTATCAAAATGATGGAAATATGTATCGAAACGAAGAAAATATTGATCATATCGAGAAAATGAGCATAAAAATTATTGAAATATGCATCGAAAAGAAGGAAATATTGATCATAACGAGAAAACGAGCATTTAAATGAAGGAAATATTGATCGTAACGAGAAAATATGCATCAAAATGAAGGAAATATGCATCGAAATAAAGAAAATGTTAATCATAATGAGAAAATGTGCATAAAAATGATGAAAATATGTATCGAAACGAAAGAAATGTTGATCGTAACGAGAAATTGAGCATCAAAATGAAGGAATATGCATCGAAATGAAGAAAATGTTGATCATATCGAGAAAATGAGCATCAAAATAATGAAAATATGCATCGAAAAGAAGGAAATGTTGATTATGAAGGAAATATTGATCGTAACGAGAAAATGTGCATCAAAATGAAGGAAATATGCATCGAAATAAAGAAAATGTTAATCATTATGAGAAAACGAGCATAAAAATGATGAAATATGTATCGAAACGAAGGAAATATTGATCGTAACGAGAAAATGAGCATCAAAATGAAGAAATATGCATCGAAACGAAGAAAATATTGATCATATGGAGAAAATGAGCATCAAAATAATGGAAATATGCATCGAAAAGAAGGAAATGTTGATCGTAACGAGAAAACGAGCATCAAAATAATGGAAATATGCATCTAAAAGAAGGAAATGTTGATCGTAACGAGAAAATATGCATCAAAATGATGAAAATATGCATCGAAACGAAGAAAATATTGATCATATTGAGAAAATGAGCATCATAATGATTGAAATTTGCATCGAAAAGAAGGAAATGTTGTTCATAACGAGAAAACGAGCATCTAAATGATGAAAATAGGCATCGAAACGAGGGAAATGTTGATCGTAACGAGAAAATATGTATCAAAATGATGGAAATATGCATCGAAACGAAGAAAATATTGATCATATCGAGAAAATGAGCATAAAAATTATTGAAATATGCATCGAAAAGAAGGAAATATTGATCATAACGAGAAAACGAGCATTTAAATGAAGGAAATATTGATCGTAACGAGAAAATATGCATCAAAATGAAGGAAATATGCATCGAAATAAAGAAAATGTTAATCATAATGAGAAAATGTGCATAAAAATGATGAAAATATGTATCGAAACGAAAGAAATGTTGATCGTAACGAGAAATTGAGCATCAAAATTATGAAATATGCATCGAAACGAAAAAAATGTTGATCATATCGAGAAAATGTGCATCAAAATAATGAAAATATCCATCGAAAAGAAGGAAATGTTGATCGTAACGAGAAAACGAGCATCAAATAATAGAAATATGCATCGAAAAGAAGGAAATGTTGATCATAACGAGAAAACAAGCGTCAAAATAATGAAAATATGCATCGAAACAATGTGAAAAGTTGATCGTAACGAGAAAATGAGCATCTAAATGATGGAAATATGCATCGAAACGAAGAAAATGTTGATTGTAACGAGAAAACGAGCATCAAAACGAAGAAATATGCATCGAAACGAAGGAAACGTTAATTGTAACCAGAAAATGAGCTTCAAAACGAAGAAATATGCATCGAGACAAAGAAAATGTTGATCATATCGAGAAAATGAGCATCAAAATGATGGAAATATGCATCGAAACTAGGGAAATGTTGATCGTCATGAGAAAATGAGCATCAAAATGAAGGAAATATGCATCGAAAAGAAGGAAATGTTGATCATAACTAGAAAATGAACATCAAAATGATGAAAATATGCATCGAAACGAAGGAAATGTTGATCGTAACGAGAAAATATGCATTAAAATGATGGAAATATGCATCGAAATGTAGAAAATGTTGATCATATCGAGAAAATGAGCATCAAAATGATTGAAATATGCATCGAAAAGAATGAAATATTGATAATAACGAGAAAACGAGCATCAAAATGATGAAAATATGCATAGAAACAATGGGAAATGTTGATCGTAACGAGAAAATGAGCATCTAAATGAAGGAAATATGCATCAAAACGAAGGAAATATTGATTGTAACGTGAAAATGAGCATCAAAACGAAGAAATATGCAACAAAACGAAGGAAATATTGATTGTAACTAGAAAATGAGCATCAAAACGAAGAAATATGCATCGAAACGAAGAAAATATTGATCATATCGAGAAAATGAGCAACAAAATGATGGAAATATGCATCGAAACTGGGGAAATGTTGATCGTCATGGAAAATGAGCATCAAAATGAAGGAAATATGCATCGAAAAGAAGGAAATGTTGATCATAACGAGAAAACGAGCATCAAAATGATGAAAATATGCATCGAAACGATGGAAATGTTGATCGTAACGAGAAAATATGCATCAAAATGATGGAAATATGCATCGAAACGTAGAAAATATTGATCATATCGAGAAAATGAGCATCAAAATTATTGAAATATGCTTCGAAAAGAAGGAAATATTGATCATAACTAGAAAACGAGCATTTAAATGAAGGAAATATTGATCGTAACGAGAAAATATGCATCAAAATGAATGAAATATGCATCGAAATTAAGAAAATGTTAATCATAATGAGAAAATGTGCATAAAAATGATGAAAATATGTATCGAAACGAAAGAAATGTTGATCGTAACGAGAAATTGAGCATCAAAATGAAGAAATATGCATCGAAACGAAGAAAATGTTGATCATATCGAGAAAATGAGCATCAAAATAATGAAAATATGCATCGAAAAGAAGGAAATGTTGATCGTAACGAGAAAACGGGCATCAAAATAATGGAAATATGCATCAAAAAGAAGGAAATGTTGATCATAACGAGAAAACAAGCGTCAAAATGATGAAAATATGCATCGAAACAATGGGAAATGTTGATCGTAACGAGAAAATGAGCATATAAATGATGGAAATATGCATCGAAACGAAGAAAATGTTGATTGTATCGAGAAAATGAGCATCAAAACGAAGAAATATGCATCGAAACGAAGGAAATGTTAATTGTAACGAGAAAATGAGCTTCAAAACGAAGAAATATGTATCGAAACAAAGAAAATGTTGATCATATCGAGAAAATGAGCATCAAAATGATGGAAATATGCATCGAAACTAGGGAAATGTTGATCGTCATGAGAAAATGAGCATCAAAATTAAGGAAATATGCATCGAAAAGAAGGAAATGTTGATCATAACGAGAAAACGAGCATCAAAATGATGAAAATATGCATCGAAACGAAAGAAATGTTGATCGTAACGAGAAAATATGCATCAAAATGATGGAAATATGCTTGGAAACGAAGAAAATATTGATCATATCGAGAAAATGAGCATCAAAATTATTGAAATATGCATCGAAAAGAAGGAAATGTTGATCATAACGAGAAAACGAGCATTTAAATGAAGGAAATATTGATCGTAACGAGAAAAAATATACATCAAAATGAAGGAAATATGCATCGAAATAAAGAAAATGTTAATCATAATGAGAAAATGTGCATAAAAATGATGAAAATATGAAGCGAAACGAAAGAAATGTTGATCGTAACGAGAAATTGAGCATTAAAATGAAGAAATATGCATCGAAATGAAGAAAATGTTGATCATATCGAGAAAATGAGCATCAAAATAATGAAAATATGCATCGAAAAGAAGGAAATGTTGATCGTAACGAGAAAACGGGCATCAAAATAATGGAAATATGCATCGAAAAGAAGGAAATGTTGATCATAACGAGAAAACAAGCATCAAAATGATGAAAATATGCATCGAAACAATGGGAAATGTTGATCGTAACTAGAAAATGAGCATCTAAATTATGGAAATATGCATCGAAACGAAGAAAATGTTGATTGTAACAAGAAAATGAGCATCAAAACGAAGAAATATGCATCGAAACGAAGGAAATGTTAATTGTAACGAGAAAATGAGCTTCAAAACGAAGAAATATGCATCGAAACAAAGAAAAATGTTGATCATATCGAGAAAATGAGCATCAAAATGATGGAAATATGCATCGAAACTAGGGAAATGTTGATCGTCATGAGAAAATGAGCATCAAAATGAAGGAAATATGCATCGAAAAGAAGGAAATGTTGATCATAACGAGAAAATGAGCATCAAAATGATGAAAATATGCATCGAAACGAAGGAAATGTTGATCGTAACGAGAAAATATGCATTAAAATGATGGAAATATGCATCGAAATGTAGAAAATGTTGATCATATCGAGAAAATGAGCATCAAAATGATTGAAATATGCATCGAAAAGAAGGAAATATTGATAATAACGAGAAAACGAGCATCAAAATGATGAAAATATGCATCGAAACAATGGGAAATGTTGATCGTAACGAGAAATTGAGCATCTAAATGAAGAAATATGCATCGAAACGAAGAAAATGTTGATCATATCGAGAAAATGAGCATCAAAATAATGGAAATATGCATCGAAAAGAAAGAAATGTTGATCGTAACGAGAAAACGAGCATCAAAATAATGGAAATATGCATCGAAAAGGAGGAAATGTTGATCATAACGAGAAAACGAGCATCAAAATGATGAAAATATGAATCGAAACGAAGGAAATATTGATCGTAACGAGAAAATATGCATCAAAATGATTAAAATATGCATCGATACGAAGAAAATATTGATCATATCGAGAAAATGTGCATCAAAATTATTGAAATATGCATCGAAAAGAAGGAAATGTTGATCATAACGAAAAACGAGCATCAAAATGAAGGAAATATTGATCGTAACGAGAAAATGTGCATCAAAATGAAGGAAATATGCATCGAAATAAAGAAAATATTAATTATTATGAGAAAACGAGCATAAAAATGATGAAATATGTATCGAAACGAAGGAAATATTGATCATAACGAGAAAATGAGCATCAAAATGAAGAAATATGCATCGAAACGAAGAAAATATTGATCATATCGAGAAAATGAGCATCAAAATAATGGAAATATGCATCGAAAATAAGGAAACGTTTATCGTAACGAGAAAACGAGCATCAAAATAATGGAAATATGCATCGAAAAGAAGGAAATGTTGATCGTAACTAGAAAATATGCATCAATATGATGAAAATATGCATAGAATCGAAGAAAATATTGATCATATTGAGAAAATGAGCATCAAAATGATTGAAATTTGCATCGAAAAGAAGGAAATGTTGATCATAACGAGAAAACGAGCATCTAAATGAAGGAAATATTGATCGTAACGATAAAATGTGCATCAAAATGAAGGAAATATGCATCGAAACAAAGAAAATGTTAATCACAATGAGAAAACGAGCATAAAAATGATGAGAATATGTATCGAAACGAAGAAAATGTTGATTGTAATGAGAAAATGAGCATCAAAATGAAGAAATATGCATCGAAACGAAGAAAATATTGATCATATCGAGAAAATGAGCATCAAAATAATGGAAATAAGCATCGAAAAGAAGAAAATGTTGATCGTAACGAGAAAACGAGAATCAAAATAATGGAAATATGCATCGAAAAGAAGGAAATGTTGATCATAACGAGAAAACGAGCATCAAAATGATGAAAATATGCATCGAAACGAAGGAAATGTTGATCGTAACGAGAAAATATGCATCAAAATGAAGAAATATGCATCGAAACGAAGAAAATATTGATCATATCGAGAAAATGAGCATCAAAATAATGGAAATATGCGTCGAAAGGAAGGAAATGTTGATCGTAACGAGAAAACGAACATCAAAATAATGGAAATATGATCGAAAAGAAGGAAATGTTGATCATAACGAGAAAACGAGCATCAAAATGATGAAAATATGCATCGAAACGAAGGAAATGTTGATCGTAACGAAAAAATATGCATCAAAATGTCGGAAAATATGCATCGAAACGAAGAAAATGTTGATCATATCGAGAAAATGAGCATTAAAATAATGAAAATATGCATCGAAAAGAAGGAAATGTTGATCGTAACGAGAAAACGAGCATCAAAATAATGGAAATATGCATCGAAAAGAAGGAAATGTTGATCATAACTAGAAAACGAGCATCAAAATGATGAAAATATGCATCGAAACGAAGGAAATGTTGATCGTAACGAGAAAATATGCATCAAAATGAGGGAAATATGCATCGAAACGAAGAAAATATTGATCATATCGAGAAAATGAGCATCAAAATTATTGAAATATGCATCGAAAAGAAAGAAATGTTGATCATAACGAGAAAACAAGTATTTAAATGAAGGAAATATTGATCGTAACGAGAAAATATGCATCAAAATGAAGAAAATATGCATCGAAATAAAGAAAATGTTAATCATAATGAGAAAATATGCATAAAAATGATGAAAATATGAAGCGAAACGAAAGAAATGTTGATCGTAACGAGAAATTGAGCATCAAAATGAAGAAATATGCATCGAAATGAAGAAAATGTTGATCATATCGAGAAAATAAGCATCAAAATAATGAAAATATGCATCGAAAAGAAGGAAATGTTGATCGTAACGAGAAAACGGGCATCAAAATAATGGAAATATGCATCGAAAAGAAGGAAATGTTGATCATAACGAGAAAACAAGCGTCAAAATGATGAAAATATGCATCGAAACAATGGGAAATGTTGATCGTAACTAGAAAATAAGCATTTAAATTATGGAAATATGCATCGAAACGAAGAAAATGTTGATTGTAACGAGAAAATGAGCATCAAAACGAAGAAATATGCATCGAAACGAAGGAAATGTTAATTGTAACGAGAAAATGAGCTTCAAAACGAAGAAATATGCATCGAGACAAAGAAAATGTTGATCATATCGAGAAAATGAGCATCAAAATGATGGAAATATGCATCGAAACTAGGGAAATGTTGATCGTCATGAGAAAATGAGCATCAAAATGAAGGAAATATGCATCGAAAAGAAGGAAATGTTGATCATAACTAGAAATTGAGCATCTAAATGAAGAAATATGCATCGAAACGAAGAAAATGTCGATCATATCGAGAAAATGAGCATCAAAATAATGGAAATATTCATCGAAAAGAAAGAAATGTTGATCGTAACGAGAAAACGAGCATCAAAATAATGGAAATATGCATCGAAAAGAAGGAAATGTTGATCATAACGAGAAAACGAGCATCAAAATGATGAAAATATGAATCGAAACGAAGGAAATATTGATCGTAACGAGAAAATATGCATCAAAATGATTAAAATATGCATCGATACGAAGAAAATATTGATCATATCGAGAAAATGTGCATCAAAATTATTGAAATTTGCATCGAAAAGAAGGAAATGTTGATCATAACGAAAAACGAGCATCTAAATGAAGGAAATATTGATCGTAACGAGAAAATGTGCATCAAAATTAAGGAAATATGCATCGAAATAAAGAAAATATTAATCATTATGAGAAAACGAGCATAAAAATGATGAAATATGTATCGAAACGAAGGAAATATTGATCATAACGAGAAAATGAGCATCAAAATGAAGAAATATGCATCGAAACGAAGAAAATATTGATCATATCGAGAAAATGAGCATCAAAATAATGGAAATATGCATCGAAAATAAGGAAACGTTTATCGTAAGAAGAAAACGAGCATCAAAATAATGGAAATATGCATCAAAAAAGGAAATGTTGATCGTAACGAGAAAACGAGCATCAAAATAATGGAAATATGCATCGAAAAGAAGGAAATGTTGATCGTAACGAGAAAACGAGCATCAAAATAATGGAAATATGCATCGAAAAGAAGGAAATGTAGATCGTAACGAGAAAATATGCATCAAAATGATGAAAATATGCATCGAAACGAAGAAAATATTGATCATATTGAGAAAATGAGCATCATAATGATTGAAATTTGCATCGAAAAGAAGGAAATGTTGTTCATAACGAGAAAACGAGCATCTAAATGATGAAAATATGCATCGAAGCGAGGGAAATGTTGATCGTAACGAGAAAATATGCATCAAAATGATGGAAATATGCATCGAAACGAAGAAAACATTGATCATATTGAGAAAATGAGCATCAAAATGATTGAAATTTGCATCGAAAAGAAGGAAATGTTGATCATAACGAGAAAACGAGCATCTAAATGAAGGAAAAATTGATCGTAACGATAAAATGTGCATCAAAATGAAGGAAATATGCATCGAAACAAAGAAAATGTTAATCATAATGAAAAAACGAGCATAAAAATGATGAGAATATGTATCGAAACGAAGAAAATGTTGATAGTAATGAGAAAATGAGCATCAAAATGAAGAAATATGCATCGAAACGAAGAAAATATTGATCATATCGAGAAAATGTGCATCAAAATAATGGAAATAAGCATCGAAAAGAAGGAAATGTTGATCGTAACGAGAAAACGAGCATCAAAATAATGGAAATATGCATCGAAAAGAAGGAAATGTTGATCATAACGAGAAAACGAGCATCAAAATGATGAAAATATGCATCGAAACGAAAGAAATGTTGATCGTAACAAGAAAATATGCATCAAAATGAAGAAATATACATCGAAACGAAGAAAATATTGATCATATCGAGAAAATGAGCATCAAAATAATGGAAATATGCATCGAAAAGAAGGAAATGTTGATCGTAACGAGAAAACGAGCATCAAAATAATAGAAATATGAATCCAAAAGAAGGAAATGTTGATCATAACGAGAAAACGAGCATCAAAATGATGAAAATATGCATCGAAACGAAGGAAATGTTGTTCGTAACGAAAAAATATGCATCAAAATGTCGGAAAATATGCATCTAAACGAAGAAAATGATGATCATATCGAGAAAATGAGCATCAAAATAATGAAAATATGCATCGAAAAGAAGGAAATGTTGATCGTAACGAGAAAACGAGCATCAAAATAATGGAAATATGCATCGAAAAGAAGGAAATTTTGATCATAACGAGAAAACGAGCATCTAAATGATGGAAATATGCATCGAAACGAAGAAAATGTTGATTGTAACGAGAAAATGAGCATCAAAACGAAGAAATATGCATCGAAACGAAGGAAATGTTAATTGTAACGAGAAAATTAGCATCAAAACGAAGAAATATGCATAGAAAAAAAGAAAATGTTGATCATATCGAGAAAATGAACATCAAAATGATGGAAATATGCATAGAAACTAGGGAAATGTTGATCGTCATGAGAAAATGAGCATCAAAATGAAAGAAATATGCATCGAAAAGAAGGAAATGTTGATCATAACGAGAAAACGAGCATCAAAATGATGAAAATATGCATTGAAACGAAGGAAATGTTGATCGTAACGAGAAAATATGCATTAAAATGATGGAAATATGCATCGAAACGTAGAAAATATTGATCATATCGAAAAAATTAGCATCAAAATGATTGAAATATGAATCGAAAAGAAGGAAATATTGATAATAACGAGAAAACGAGCATCAAAATGATGAAAATATGCATCGAAACAATGGGAAATGTTGATCGTAACGAGAAAATGAGCATCTAAATGAAGGAAATATGCATCAAAACAAAGGAAATATTGATTGTAACGAGAAAATGAGCATCAAAATGATGGAAATATGCATCAAAACTAGGGAAATGTTGATCGTCATGAGAAAATGAGCATCAAAATGAAGGAAATATGCATCGAAAAGAAGGAAATATTGATCATAACGAGAAAATGAGCAACAAAATGATGGAAATATGCATCGAAACTGGGGAAATGTTGATCGTCATGAGAAAATAAGCATCAAAATGAAGGAAATATGCATCGAAAAGAAGGAAATGTTGATCATAACGAGAAAACGAGCATCAAAATGATGAAAATATGCATCGAAACGAAGGAAATGTTGATCTTAACGAGAAAATATGCATCAAAATGATGGAAATATGCATCGAAACGAAGAAAATATTGATCATATCGAGAAAATGAGCATCAAAATAATGGAAATATCCATCGAAAAGAAGGAAATGTTGATCGTAACGAGAAAACGAGCATCAAAATAATGGAAATATGCATCCAAAAAAAGGAAATGTTGATCATAACGAGAAAACGAGCATCAAAAAGATGAAAATATGCATCGAAACGAAGGAAATGTTGTTCGTAACGAAAAAATATGCATCAAAATGTCGGAAAATATGCACCGAAACGAAGAAAATGTTGATCATATCGAGAAAATGAGCATCAAAATAATGAAAATATGCATCGAAAAGAAGGAAATGTTGATCGTAACGAGAAAACGAGCATCAAAATAATGGAAATATGCATCGAAAAGAAGGAAATTTTGATCATAACGAGAAAACGAGCATCTAAATGATGGAAATATGCATCGAAACGAAGAAAATGTTGATTGTAACGAGAAAATGAGCATCAAAACGAAGAAATATGCATCGAAACGAAGGAAATGTTAATTGTAACGAGAAAATTAGCATCAAAACGAAGAAATATGCACAGAAAAAAGAAAATGTTGATCATATCGAGAAAATGAGCATCAAAATGATGGAAATATGCATAGAAACTAGGGAAATGTTGATCGTCATGAGAAAATGAGCATCAAAATGAAGGAAATATGCATCGAAAAGAAGGAAATGTTGATCATAACGAGAAAACGAGTATCAAAATGATGAAAATATGCTTCGAAACGAAGGAAATGTTGATCGTAACGAGAAAATATGCATTAAAATGATGGAAATATGCATCGAAACGTAGAAAATATTGATCATATCGAGAAAATGAGCATCAAAATGATTGAAATATGACATCGAAAAGAAGGAAATATTGATAATAACGAGAAAACGAGCATCAAAATGATGAAAATATGCATCGAAACAATGGGAAATGTTGATCGTAACGAGAAAATGAGCATCTAAATGAATGAAATATGCATCAAAACAAAGGAAATATTGATTGTAACGAGAAAATGAGCATCAAAACGAAGAAATATGCATCAAAACGAAGGAAATATTGATTGTAACTAGAAAATGAGCATCAAAATGATGGAAATATGCATCGAAACTGGGGAAATGTTGATCGTCATGAGAAAATGAGCATCAAAATGAAGTAAATATGCATCGAAAAGAAGGAAATGTTGATCATAACGAGAAAACGAGCATCAAAATGATGAAAATATGCATCGAAACGAAGGAAATGTTGATCTTAACGAGAAAATATGCATCAAAATGATGGAAATATGCATCGAAACGAAGAAAATATTGTCATATCGAGAAAATGAGCATCAAAATTATTGAAATATGCTTCGAAAAGAAGGAAATGTTGATCATAACGAGAAAACGAGCATTTAAATGAAGGAAATATTGATCGTAACGAGAAAATATGCATCAAAATGAAGGAAATATGCATCGAAATAAAGAAAATGTTAATCATAATGAGAAAATGTGCATAAAAATGATGAAAATATGTATCGAAACGAAAGAAATGTTGATCGTAACGAGAAATTGAGCATCAAAATGAAGAAATATGCATCGAAATGAAGAAAATGTTGATCATATCAAGAAAATGAGCATCAAAATAATGAAAATATGCATCGAAAAGAAGGAAATGTTGATCGTAACGAGAAAACGGGCATCAAAATAATGGAAATATGCATCGAAAAGAAGGAAATGTTGATCATAACGAGAAAACGAGCATCAAAATGATGAAAATATGCATCGAAACGAAGAAAATGTTGATTGTAACGAGAAAATGAGCATCAAAACGAAGAAATATGCATCGAAACGAAGGAAATGTTAATTGTAACGAGAAAATGAGCTTCAAAACGAAGAAATATGCATCGAAACAAAGAAAAATGTTGATCATATCGAGAAAATGAGCATCAAAATGATGGAAATATGCATCAAAACTAGGGAAATGTTGATCGTCATGAGAAAATGAGCATCAAAATGAAGGAAATATGCATCGAAAAGAAGAAAATATTGATCATAACGAGAAAATGAGCATCAAAATGATGAAAATATGCATCGAAACGAAGGAAATGTTGATCGTAACGAGAAAATATGCATTAAAATGATGAAAATATGCATCGAAATGTAGAAAATGTTGATCATATCTAGAAAATGAGCATCAAAATGATTGAAATATGCATCGAAAAGAAGGAAATATTGATAATAACGAGAAAACGAGCATCAAAATGATGAAAATATGCATCGAAACAATGGGAAATGTTGATCGTAACGAGAAAATGAGCATCTAAATGAAGAAATATGCATCGAAACGAAGAAAATGTTGATCATATCGAGAAAATGAGCATCAAAATAATGGAAATATGCATTGAAAAGAAAGAAATGTTGATCGTAACGAGAAAACGAGCATCAAAATAATGGAAATATGCATCGAAAAGAAGGAAATGTTGATCATAACGAGAAAACGAGCATCAAAATGATGAAAATACGAATCGAAACGAAGGAAATATTGATCGTAACGAGAAAATATGCATCAAAATGATGAAAATATGCATCGATACGAAGAAAATATTGATCATATCGAGAAAATGTGCATCAAAATTATTGAAATATGCATCGAAAAGAAGGAAATGTTGATCATAACGAAAACGAGCATCTAAATGAAGGAAATATTGATCGTAACGAGAAAATGTGCATCAAAATGAAGGAAATATGCATCGAAATAAAGAAAATGTTAATCATTATGAGAAAACGAGCATAAAAATGATGAAATATGTATCGAAACGAAGAAAATATTGATCATATCGAGAAAATGAGCATCAAAATAATGGAAATATGCATCGAAAAGAAGGAAATGTTGATTCCATTATTTTGATGCTCGTTTTCTCGTTACGATCAACATTTCCTTCTTTTCGATGCATATTTTCATTATTTTGATGCTCATTTTCTCGATATGATCAACATTTTCTTCATTTCGATGCATATTCCTTCATTTTGATGCTCAATTTCTCGTTACGATCAACATTTCTTTCGTTTCGATACATATTTTCATCATTTTTATGCACATTTTCTCATTATGATTAACATTTTCTTAATTTCGATGCATATTTCCTTCATTTTGATGCATATTTTCTCGATACGATCAATATTTCCTTCATTTAAATGCTCGTTTTCTCGTTATGATCAACATTTCCTTCTTTTTAATGCATATTTCAATAATTTTGATGCTCATTTTCTCGATATGATCAATATTTTCTTCGTTTCGATGCATATTTCCATCATTTTGATGCATATTTTCTCGTTACGATCAACATTTCCTTCGTTTCGATGCATATTTTCATCATTTTGATGCTCGTTTTCTCGTTATGATCAACATTTCCTTCTTTTCGATGCATATTTCCTTCATTTTGATGCTCATTTTCTCATGACGATCAACATTTCCCTAGTTTCGATGCATATTTCCATCATTTTGATGCTCATTTTCTCGATATGATCAACATTTTCTTTGTTTCTATGCACATTTCTTCGTTTTGACGCTAATTTTCTTGTTACAATTAATATTTCCTTCGTTTCGATGCATATTTCTTCGTTTTGATGCTCATTTTCTCGTTACAAACAATATTTTCTTCGTTTCGATGCATATTTCCATCATTTAGATGCTCGTTTTCTCGTTATGATCAACATTTCCTTCTTTTCGATGCATATTTCCATTATTTTGATGCTCGTTTTCTCGTTACGATCAACATTTCCTTCTTTTCGATGCATATTTTCATTATTTTGATGCTCATTTTCTCGATATGATCAACATTTTCTTCGTTTCGATGCATATTTTCCGACATTTTGATGCATATTTTTTCGTTACGATCAACATTTCCTTCGTTTCGATGCATATTTTCATCATTTTGATGCTCGTTTTCTCGTTATGATCAACATTTCCTTCTTTTCGATCATATTTCCATTATTTTGATGTTCGTTTTCTCGTTACGATCAACATTTCCTTCCTTTCGACGCATATTTCCATTATTTTGATGCTCATTTTCTCGATATGATCAATATTTTCTTCGTTTCGATGCATATTTCTTCATTTTGATGCATATTTTCTGGTTACGATCAACATTTCCTTCGTTTCGATGCATATTTTCATCATTTTGATGCTCGTTTTCTCGTTATGATCAACATTTCCTTCTTTTCGATGCATATTTCCATTATTTTGATTCTCGTTTTCTCGTTATGATCAACATTTCCTTCTTTTTGATGCTTATTTCCATTATTTTGATGCTCATTTTCTCGATATGATCAATATTTTCTTCGTTTCGATGCATATTTCTTCATTTTGATGCTCATTTTCTCATTACAATCAACATTTTCTTCGTTTCGATACATATTCTCATCATTTTTATGCTCGTTTTCTCATTGTGATTAACATTTTCTTTGTTTCGATGCATATTTCCTTCATTTTGATGCACATTTTATCGTTACGATCAATATTTCCTTCATATAGATGCTCGTTTTCTCGTTATGATCAACATTTCCTTCTTTTCGATGCAAATTTCAATCATTTTGATGCTCATTTTCTCAATATGATCAATATTTTCTTCGTTTCGATGCATATTTTCATCATTTTGATGCATATTTTTCTCGTTACGATCAACATTTCCTTCTTTTCGATGCATATTTCCATTATTTTGATGCTCGTTTTCTCGTTACGATCAACATTTCCTTCTTTTCGATGCATATTTCCATTATTTTGATGCTCGTTTTCTCGTTACGATCAACATTTCCTTTTTTGGATGCATATTTCCATTATTTTGATGCTCGTTTTCTCGTTACGATCAACATTTCCTTCTTTTCGATGCATATTTCCATTATTTTGATGCTCATTTTCTCGATATGATCAATATTTTCTTCGTTTCGATGCATATTTCTTCATTTGATGCTCATTTTCTCGTTACGATCAATATTTCCTTCGTTTCGATACATATTTCATCATTTTTATGCTCGTTTTCTCATAATGATTAACATTTTCTTTATTTCGATGCATATTTCCTTCATTTTGATGCACATTTTCTCGTTACGATCAATATTTCCTTCATTTAGATGCTCGTTTTTCGTTATGATCAACATTTCCTTCTTTTCGATGTATATTTCCATTATTTTGATGCTCGTTTTCTCGTTATGATCAACATTTCCTTCTTTTCGATGCATATTTCCTTCATTTTGATGCTCATTTTCTCATGAATATCAATATTTCCCTAGTTTCGATGCATATTTCCATCATTTTGATGTTCATTTTCTCGATATGATCAACATTTTCTTTGTTTCGATGCATATTTCTTCATTTTGAATCTCATTTTCTTGTTACAATTAACATTTCCTTCGTTTCGATGCATATTTCTTAGTTTTGATGCTCATTTTCTCGATACAATCAACATTTTCTTCGTTTCGATGCATATTTCCATTATTTAGATGCTCATTTTCTCGTTACGATCAACATTTCCCATTGTTTCGATGCATATTTTCATCATTTTGACGCTTGTTTTCTCGTTATGATCAACATTTCCTTCTTTTCGATGCATATTTCCATTATTTTGATGCTCGTTTTCTCGTTACGATCAACATTTCCTTCTTTTCGATGCATATTTTCATTATTTTGATGCTCATTTTCTCGATATGATCAACATTTTCTTCATTTCGATGCATATTCCTTCATTTTGATGCTCAATTTCTCGTTACGATCAACATTTCTTTCGTATCGATACATATTTTCATCATTTTTATGCACATTTTCTCATTATGATTAACATTTTCTTTATTTCGATGCATATTTCCTTCATTTTGATGCATATTTTCTCGTTACGATCAATATTTCCTTCATTTAAATGCTCGTTTTCTCGTTATGATCAACATTTCCTTCTTTTCGATGCATATTTCAATAATTTTGATGCTCATTTTCTCGATATGATCAATATTTTCTTCGTTTCGATGCATATTTCCATCATTTTGATGCATATTTTCTCGTTACGATCAACATTTCCTTCGTTTCGATGCATATTTTCATCATTTTGATGCTCGTTTTCTCGTTATGATCAACATTTCCTTCTTTTCGATGCATATTTCCTTCATTTTGATGCTCATTTTCTCATGACGATCAACATTTCCCCAGTTTCGATGCATATTTCAATCATTTTGTTGCTCATTTCTCGATATGATCAATATTTTCTTCGTTTCGATGCATATTTCTTCGTTTTGATGCTCATTTTCTAGTTAAAATCAATATTTCCTTCGTTTTGATGCATATTTCTTCGTTTTGATGCTCATTTTCTCGTTACAATCAATATTTCCTTCGTTTTGATGCATATTTCCTTCATTTAGATGCTCATTTTCTCGTAACGATCAACATTTCCCATTGTTTCGATGCATATTTTTATCATTTTGATGCTCGTTTTTTCGTTATTATCAATATTTCCTTCTTTTGATGCATATTTCAATTATTTTGATTCTTATTTTCTCGATATGATCAATATTTTCTACGTTTCGATGCATATTTCCATCATTTTAAAGCATATTTTCTCGTTACGATCAACATTTCCTTCGTTTCGATGCATATTTTCATCATTTTGATGCTCGTTTTCTCGTTATGATCAACATTTCCTTCTTTTCGATGCATATTTCCTTCATTTTGATGCTCATTTTCTCATGACGATCAACATTTCCCTAGTTTCGATGCATATTTCCATCATTTTGATGCTCATTTTCTCGATATGATCAACATTTTCTTTGTTTCTATGCATATTTCTTCGTTTTGATGCTAATTTTCTTGTTACAATTAATATTTCCTTCGTTTCGATGCATATTTCTTCGTTTTGATGCTCATTTTCTCGTTACAATCAACATTTTCTTCGTTTCGATGCATATTTCCATCATTTAGATGCTCGTTTTCTCGTTATGATCAACATTTCCTTCTTTTCGATGCATATTTCCATTATTTTGATGCTCATTTTCTCATGACGATCAACATTTCCCTAGTTTCGATGCATATTTCCATCATTTTGATGCTCATTTTCTCGATATGATCAACATTTTCTTTGTTTCTATGCATATTTCTTCGTTTTGATGCTAATTTTCTTGTTACAATTAATATTTCCTTCGTTTCGATGCATATTTCTTCGTTTTGATGCTCATTTTCTCGTTACAATCAACATTTTCTTCGTTTCGATGCATATTTCCATTATTTTGATGCTCGTTTTCTCATTACGAACAACATTTCCTTCTTTTCGATGCATATTTTCATTATTTTGATGCTCATTTTCTCGATATGATCAACATTTTCTTCGTTTCGATGCATATTTTCCGACATTTTGATGCATATTTTTTCGTTACGATCAACATTTCCTTCGTTTCGATGCATATTTTCATCATTTTGATGCTCGTTTTCTCGTTATGATCAACATTTCCTTCTTTTCGATTCATATTTCAATTATTTTGATGTTCGTTTTCTCGTTACGATCAACATTTCCTTCCTTTCGACGCATATTTCCATTATTTTGATGCTCATTTTCTCGATATGATCAATATTTTCTTCGTTTCGATGCATATTTCTTCATTTTGATGCATATTTTCTGGTTACGATCAACATTTCCTTCGTTTCGATGCATATTTTCATCATTTAGATGCTCGTTTTCTCGTTATGATCAACATTTCCTTCTTTTCGATGCATATTTCAATAATTTTGATGCTCATTTTCTCAATATGATCAATATTTTCTTCGTTTCGATGCATATTTTCATCATTTTGATGCTCATTTTCTCGATATGATCAACATTTTCTTCGTTTCGATGCATATTTTTCCATCATTTTGATGCATATTTTCTCGTTACGATCAACATTTCCTTTGTTTCGATGCATATTTTCATCATTTTGATGCTCGTTTTCTCGTTATGATCAACATTTCCTTCTTTTCGATGCATATTTCCATTATTTTGATGCTCGTTTTCTCGTTACGATCAACATTTCCTTCTTTTCGATGCATATTTCCATTATTTTGATGCTCATTTTCTCGATATGATCAATATTTTCTTCGTTTCGATGCATATTTCTTCATTTTGATGCTCATTTTCTCGTTACGATCAATATTTCCTTCGTTTCGATACATATTTCATCATTTTTATGCTCGTTTTCTCATAATGATTAGCATTTTCTTTATTTCGATGCATATTTCCTTCATTTTGATGCACATTTTCTCGTTACGATCAATATTTCCTTCATTTAGATGCTCGTTTTTTGTTATGATCAACATTTCCTTCTTTTCGATGCATATTTCCATTATTTTGATGCTCGTTTTCTCGTTATGATCAACATTTCCTTCTTTTCGATGCATATTTCCTTCATTTTGATGCTCATTTTCTCATGACGATCAATATCTCCCTAGTTTCGATGCATATTTCTTCGTTTTGAAGCTCATTTTCTTGTTACAATTAACATTTCCTTCGTTTCGATGCATATTTCTTCGTTTTGATGCTCATTTTCTCGATACAATCAACATTTTCTTCGTTTCGATGCATATTTCCATCATTTAGATGCTCATTTTCTCATTACGATCAACATTTCCCATTGTTTCGATGCATATTTTCATCATTTTGACGCTTGTTTTCTCGTTATGATCAATATTTCCTTCTTTTCGATGCATATTTCCATTATTTTGATGCTCGTTTTCTCGATATGATCAACATTATGCATCGAAACTAGGGAAATATTGATCGTCATGAGAAAATGAGCCTCAAAATGAAGGAAATATGCATCGAAAAGAAGGAAATGTTGATCATAACGAGAAAACGAGCATCAAAATGATGAAAATATGCATCGAAACGAAGGAAATGTTGATCGTAACGAGAAAATATGCATTAAAATGATGGAAATATGCATCGAAACGTAGAAAATATTGATCATATCGAGAAAATGAGCATCAAAATGATTGAAATATGCATCGAAAAGAAGGAAATATTGATAATAACGAAAAAACGAGCATCAAAATGATGAAAATATGCATCGAAACAATGGGAAATGTTGATAGTAACGAGAAAATGAGAATCTAAATAAAGGAAATATGCATCAAAACAAAGGAAATATTGATTGTAACGAGAAAATGAGCATCAAAACGAAGAAATATGCATCAAAACGAAGGAAATATTGATTGTAACTAGAAAATGAGCATCAAAACGAAGAAATATGCATCGAAACGAAGAAAATATTGATCATATCAAGAAAATGAGCAACAAAATGATGGAAATATGCATCGAAACTGGGGAAATGTTGATCGTCATGAGAAAATGAGCATCAAAATGAAGGAAATATGCATCGAA
Source organism: Pogostemon cablin (assembly GCA_023678885.1). Taxonomy (NCBI): domain Eukaryota; kingdom Viridiplantae; phylum Streptophyta; class Magnoliopsida; order Lamiales; family Lamiaceae; genus Pogostemon; species Pogostemon cablin. The sequence continues at coordinate 36,191 of JAHCLQ010000776.1, forward strand.
AAGAAGGAAATGTTGATCATAACGAGAAAACGAGCATCAAAATGATGAAAATATGCATCGAAACGAAGGAAATGTTGATCGTAACGAGAAAATAGGCATCAAAATGTTGGAAATATGCATCGAAAAGAAGAAAATATTGATCATATCGAGAAAATGAGCATCAAAATTATTGAAATATGCTTCGAAAAGAAGGAAATATTGATCATAACTAGAAAACGAGCATTTAAATGAAGGAAATATTGATCAAAACAAAGGAAATATTGATTGTAACGAGAAAATGAGCATCAAAACGAAGAAATATGCATCAAAACGAAGGAAATATTGATTGTAACAAGAAAATTAGCGTCAAAACGAAGAAATGTGCATAGAAACAAAGAAAATGTTGATCATATCGAGAAAATGAGCATCAAAATGATGGAAATATGCATCGAAACTAGGGAAATGTTGATCGTCATGAGAAAATGAGCATCAAAATGAAGGAAATATGCATCGAAAAGAAGGAAATGTTGATCATAACGAGAAAACGAGCATCAAAATGATGAAAATATGCATCGAAACGAAGGAAATGTTGATCGTAACGAGAAAATATGCATCAAAATGAAGAAATATGCATCGAAACGAAGAAAATATTGATCATATCGAGAAAATGAGCATCAAAATAATGGAAATATGCGTCGAAAAGAAGGAAATTTTATCGTAACGAGAAAACGAGCATCAAAATAATGGAAATATGAATCGAAAAGAAGGAAATGTTGATCATAACCAAAAAATTTGCATCAAAATGTCGGAAAATATGCATCGAACGAAGAAAATATTGATCATATTGAGAAAATGAGAATCAAAATAATGAAAATATGCATCGAAAAGAAGGAAATGTTGATCGTAACGAGAAAACGAGCATCAAATAATGGAAATATGCATCGAAAAGAAGGAAATGTTGATCATAACGAGAAAACGAGCATCTAAATGATGGAAATTTACATCGAAACGAAGAAAATGTTGATTGTAACGAGAAAATGAGCATCAAAACGAAGAAATATGCATCGAAACGAAGGAAATGTTAATTGTAACGAGAAAATTAGCATCAAAACGAAGAAATATGCATCGAAACAAAGAAAATGTTGATCATATCGAGAAAATGAGCATCAAAATGATGGAAATATGCATCGAAACTAGGGAAATGTTGATCGTCATGAGAAAATGAGCATCAAAATGAAGGAAATATGCATCGAAAAGAAGGAAATGTTGATCATAACGAGAAAACGAGCATCAAAATTATGAAAATATGCATCGAAACGAAGGAAATGTTGATCGTAACGAGAAAATATGCATCAAAATGATGGAAATATGCATCGAAACGAAGAAAATATTGATCATATCGATAAAATGAGCATCAAAATTATTGAAATATGCATCGAAAAGAAGGAAATGTTGATCTTAACGATAAAACGAGCATCAAAATGATGAAAATATGCATCGAAACGAAGGAAATGTTGATCGTAACGAGAAAATATGCATTAAAATGATGGAAATATGCATCGAAACGTAGAAAATATTGATCATATCGAGAAAATGAGCATCAAAATGATTGAAATATGCATCGAAAAGAAGGAAATATTGATAATAACGAGAAAACAAGCATCAAAATGATGAAAATATGCATCGAAACAATGGGAAATGTTGATCGTAACGAGAAAATGAGCATCTAAATGAAGGAAATATGCATCAAAACGAAGGAAATATTGATTGTAACGAGAAAATGAGCATCAAAACGAAGAAATATGCATCAAAACGAAGGAAAAATTGATTTTAACTAGAAAATGAGCATCAAAACGAAGAAATATGCATCGAAACGAAGAAAATATTGATCATATCGAGAAATGAGCAACAAAATGATTGAAATATGCATCGAAATTGGGGAAATGTTGATCGTCATGAGAAAATGAGCATCAAAATGAAGGAAATATGCATCAAAAAGAAGGAAATGTTGATCATAACGAGAAAACGAGCATCAAAATGATGAAAATATGCATCGAAACGAAGGAAATGTTGATCGTAACGAGAAAATATGCATCAAAATGAGGGAAATATGCATCGAAACGAAGAAAATATTGATCATATCGAGAAAATGAGCATCAAAATAATGGAAATATGCGTCGAAAAGAAGGAAATTTTATCGTAACGAGAAAACGAGCATCAAAATAATGGAAATATGAATCGAAAAGAAGGAAATGTTGATCATAACCAAAAAATATGCATCAAAATGTCGGAAAATATGTATCGAACGAAGAAAATATTGATCATATCGAGAAAATGAGAATCAAAATAATGAAAATATGCTTCGAAAAGAAGGAAATGTTGATCGTAACGAGAAAACGAGCATCAAATAATGGAAATATGCATAGAAAAGAAGGAAATGTTGATCATAACGAGAAAACGAGCATCTAAATAATGGAAATTTGCATCGAAACGAAGAAAATGTTGATTGTAACGAGAAAATGAGCATCAAAACGTAGAAAAATGCATCGAGACGAAGGAAATGTTAATTTTAACGAGAAAATTAGCATCAAAACGAAGAAATATGCATAGAAACAAAGAAAATGTTGATCATATCGAGAAAATGAGCATCAAAATGATGGAAATATGCATCGAAACTAGGGAAATGTTGATCGTCATGAGAAAATGAGCATCAAAATGAAGGAAATATGCATCGAAAATAAGGAAATGTTGATCATAACGAGAAAACGAGCATCAAAATGATGAAAATATGCATCGAAACGAAGGAAATGTTGATCGTAACGAGAAAATATGCTTTAAAATGATGGAAATATGCATCGAAACGTAGAAAATATTGATCATATCGAGAAAATGAGCATCAAAATGATAGAAATATGCATCGAAAAGAAGGAAATATTGATAATAACGAGAAAACGAGCATCAAAATGATGAAAATATGCATCGAAACAATGGGAAATGTTGATCGTAACGAGAAAATGAGCATCTAAATGAAGGAAATATGCATCAAAACGAAGGAAATATTGATTGTAACGAGAAAATGAGCATCAAAACGAAGAAATATGCATCAAAACGAAGGAAATATTGATTTTAACTAGAAAATGAGCATCAAAACGAAGAAATATGCATCGAAACGAAGAAAATATTGATCATATCGAGAAATGAGCAACAAAATGATTGAAATATGCATCGAAACTGGGGAAATGTTGATCGTCATGAGAAAATGAGCATCAAAATGAAGGAAATATGCATCGAAAAGAAGGAAATGTTGATCATAACGAGAAAACGAGCATCAAAATGATGAAAATATGCATCGAAACGAAGGAAATGTTGATCTTAACGAGAAAATATGCTTTAAAATGATGGAAATATGCATCGAAACGTAGATAATATTGATCATATCGAGAAAATGAGCATCAAAATGATTGAAATATGCATCGAAAAGAAGGAAATATTGATAATAACGAGAAAACGAGCATCAAAATGATGAAAATATGCATCGAAACAATGAGAAATGTTGATCGTAACGAGAAAATAAGCATCTAAATGAAGGAAATATGCATCAAAACGAAGGAAATATTGATTGTAACGAGAAAATGAGCATCAAAACGAAGAAATATGCATCAAAACGAAGGAAATATTGATTTTAACTAGAAAATGAGCATCAAAACGAAGAAATATGCATCGAAACGAAGAAAATATTGATCATATCGAGAAATGAGCAACAAAATGATTGAAATATGCATCGAAACTGGGGAAATGTTGATCGTCATGAGAAAATGAGCATCAAAATGAAGGAAATATGCATCGAAAAGAAGGAAATGTTGATCATAACGAGAAAACGAGCATCAAAATGATGAAAATATGCATCGAAACGAAGGAAATGTTGATCGTAACGAGAAAATATGCATCAAAATGAGGGAAATATGCATCGAAACGAAGAAAATATTGATCATATCGAGAAAATGAGCATCAAAATTATTGAAATATGCATCGAAAAGAAAGAAATGTTGATCATAACGAGAAAACGAGCATTTAAATGAAGGAAATATTGATCGTAACGAGAAAATATGCATCAAAATGAAGGAAATATTCATCGAAATAAAGAAAATGTTAATCATAATGAGAAAATATGCATAAAAATGATGAAAATATGTATCGAAACGAAAGAAATGTTGATCGTAACGAGAAATTGAGCATCAAAATGAAGAAATATGCATCGAAATGAAGAAAATGTTGATCATATCGAGAAAATAGCATCAAAATAATGAAAATATGCATCGAAAAGAAGGAAATGTTGATCGTAACGAGAAAACGAGCATCAAAATAATGGAAATATGCATCGAAAAGAAGGAAATGTTGATCATAACGGGAAAACGAGCATCAAAATGATGAAAATATGCATCGAAACGAAGGAAATGTTGATCGTAACCAGAAAATATGCATCAAAATGAAGAAATATGCATCGAAACGAAGAAAATATTGATCATATCGAGAAATTGAGCATCAAAATAATGGAAATATGCGTCGAAAGGAAGGAAATGTTGATCGTAACGAGAAAATGAACATCAAAATAATGGAAATATGATTGAAAAGAAGGAAATGTTGATCATAACAAGAAAACGAGCATCAAAATGATGAAAATATGCATCGAAACGAAGGAAATGTTGATCGTAACGAAAAAATATGCATCAAAATGTCGGAAAATATGCATCGAAACGAAGAAAATGTTGATCATATCGAGAAAATGAGCATCAAAATAATAAAAATATGCATCGAAAAGAAGGAAATGATGATCGTAACGAGAAAACGAGCATCAAAATAATGGAAATATGCATCGAAAAGAAGGAAATGTTGATCATAACGAGAAAACGAGCATCTAAATGATGGAAATATGCATCGAAACGAAGAAAATGTTGATTGTAACGAGAAAATGAGCATCAAAACGAAGAAATATGCATCGAAACGAAGGAAATATTAATTGTAACAAGAAAATTAGCATCAAAACGAAGAAGTGTGCATAGAAACAAAGAAAATGTTGATCATATCGAGAAAATGAGCATCAAAATGATGGAAATATGCATCGAAACTAGGGAAATGTTGATCGTCATGAGAAAATGAGCATCAAAATGAAGGAAATATGCATCGAAAAGAAGGAAATGTTGATCATAACGAGAAAACGAGCATCAAAATGATGAAAATATGCATCGAAACGAAGGAAATGTTGATCGTAACGAGAAAATATGCTTTAAAATGATGGAAATATGCATCGAAACGTAGAAAATATTGATCATATCGAGAAAATGAGCATCAAAATGATTGAAATATGCATCGAAAAGAAGGAAATATTGATAATAACGAGAAAACGAGCATCAAAATGGTGAAAATATGCATCGAAACAATGGGAAATGTTGATCATAACGAGAAAATGAGCATCTAAATGAAGGAAATATGCATTAAAACGAAGGAAATATTGATTGTAATGAGAAAATGAGCATCAAAACGAAGAAATATGCATCAAAACGAAGGAAATATTGTTTGTAACTAGAAAATGAGCATCAAAACGAAGAAATATGCATCGAAACGAAGAAAATATTGATCATATCGAGAAAATGAGCAACAAAATGATGGAAATATGCATCGAAACTGGGGAAATGTTGATCGTCATGAGAAAATGAGCATCAAAATGAAGGAAATATGCATCGAAAATAAGGAAATGTTGATCATAACGAGAAAACGAGCATCAAAATGATGAAAATATGCATCGAAACGAAGGAAATGTTGATCGTAACGAGAAAATATGCTTTAAAATGATGGAAATATGCATCGAAACGTAGAAAATATTGATCATATCGAGAAAATGAGCATCAAAATGATAGAAATATGCATCGAAAAGAAGGAAATATTGATAATAACGAGAAAACGAGCATCAAAATGATGAAAATATGCATCGAAACAATGGGAAATGTTGATCGTAACGAGAAAATGAGCATCTAAATGAAGGAAATATGCATCAAAACGAAGGAAATATTGATTGTAACGAGAAAATGAGCATCAAAACGAAGAAATATGCATCAAAACGAAGGAAATATTGATTTTAACTAGAAAATGAGCATCAAAACGAAGAAATATGCATCGAAACGAAGAAAATATTGATCATATCGAGAAATGAGCAACAAGATGATTGAAATATGCATCGAAACTGGGGAAATGTTGATCGTCATGAGAAAATGAGCATCAAAATGACGGAAATATGCATCGAAAAGAAGGAAATGTTGATCATAACGAGAAAACGAGCATCAAAATGATGAAAATATGCATCGAAACGAAGGAAATGTTGATCTTAACGAGAAAATATGCTTTAAAATGATGGAAATATGCATCGAAACGTAGAAAATATTGATCATATCGAGAAAATGAGCATCAAAATGATTGAAATATGCATCGAAAAGAAGGAAATATTGATAATAACGAGAAAACGAGCATCAAAATGATGAAAATATGCATCGAAACAATGGGAAATGTTGATCGTAACGAGAAAATAAGCATCTAAATGAAGGAAATATGCATCAAAACGAAGGAAATATTGATTGTAACGAGAAAATGAGTATCAAAACGAAGAAATATGCATCAAAACGAAGGAAATATTGATTTTAACTAGAAAATGAGCATCAAAACGAAGAAATATGCATCGAAACGAAGAAAATATTGATCATATCGAGAAATGAGCAACAAAATGATTGAAATATGCATCGAAACTGGGGAAATGTTGATCGTCATGAGAAAATGAACATCAAAATGAAGGAAATATGCATCGAAAAGAAGGAAATGTTGATCATAACGAGAAAACGAGCATCAAAATGATGAAAATATGCATCGAAACGAAGGAAATGTTGATCGTAACGAGAAAATATGCATCAAAATGAGGGAAATATGCATCGAAACGAAGAAAATATTGATCATATCGAGAAAATGAGCATCAAAATAATGGAAATATGCGTCGAAAAGAAGGAAATTTTATCGTAACGAGAAAACGAGCATCAAAATAATGGAAATATGAATCGAAAAGAAGGAAATGTTGATCATAACCAAAAAATATGCATCAAAATGTCGAAAAATATGCATCGAACGAAGAAAATATTGATCATATCGAGAAAATGAGAATCAAAATAATGAAAATATGCATCGAAAAGAAGGAAATGATGATCGTAACGAGAAAACGAGCATCAAATAATGGAAATATGCATCGAAAAGAAGGAAATGTTGATTATAACGAGAAAACGAGCATCTAAATGATGGAAATTTGCATCGAAACGAAGAAAATGTTGATTGTAACGAGAAAATGAGCATCAAAACGAAGAAATATGCATCGAAACGAAGGAAATGTTAATTGTAACGAGAAAATTAGCATCAAAACGAAGAAATATGCATAGAAACAAAGAAAATGTTGATCATATCGAGAAAATGAGCATCAAAATGATGGAAATATGCATCGAAACTAGGGAAATGTTGATCGTCATGAGAAAATGAGCATCAAAATGAAGGAAATATGCATCGAAAATAAGGAAATGTTGATCATAACGAGAAAACGAGCATCAAAATGATGAAAATATGCATCGAAACGAAGGAAATGTTGATCGTAACGAGAAAATATGCTTTAAAATGATGGAAATATGCATCGAAACGTAGAAAATATTGATCATATCGAGAAAATTTGCATCAAAATGATTGAAATATGCATCGAAAAGAAGGAAATATTGATAATAACGAGAAAACGAGCATAAAAATGATGAAAATATGCATCGAAACAATGAGAAATGTTGATCGTAACGAGAAACTGAGCATCTAAATGAAGGAAATGTTCATCAAAACGAAGGAAATATTGATTGTAACGAGAAAATGAGCATCAAAACGAAGAAATATGCATCAAAACGAAGGAAATATTGATTTTAACTAGAAAATGAGCATCAAAACGAAGAAATATGCATCGAAACGAAGAAAATATTGATCATATCGAGAAATGAGCAACAAAATGATTGAAATATGCATCGAAACTGGGGAAATGTTGATCCTCATGAGAAAATGAGCATCAAAATGAAGGAAATATGCATCGAAAAGAAGGAAATGTTGATCATAACGAGAAAACGAGCATCAAAATGATGAAAATATGCATCGAAACGAAGGAAATGTTGATCGTAACGAGAAAATATGCATCAAAATGAGGGAAATATGCATCGAAACGAAGAAAATATTGATCATATCGAGAAAATGAGCATCAAAATTATTGAAATATGCATCGAAAAGAAAGAAATGTTGATCATAACGAGAAAACGAGCATTTAAATGAAGGAAATATTGATCGTAACGAGAAAATATGCATCAAAATGAAGGAAATATGCATCGAAATAAAGAAAATGTTAATCATAATGAGAAAATATGCATAAAAATGATGAAAATATGTATCGAAACGAAAGAAATGTTGATCGTAACGAGAAATTGAGCATCAAAATGAAGAAATATGCATCGAAATGAAGAAAATGTTGATCATATCGAGAAAATGAGCATCAAAATAATGAAAATATGCATCGAATAGAAGGAAATGTTGATCGTAACGAGAAAACGAGCATCAAAATAATGGAAATATGCATCGAAAAGAAGGAAATGTTGATCATAACGAGAAAACGAGCATCAAAATGATGAAAATATGCATCGAAACGAAGGAAATGTTGATCGTAACGAGAAAATATGCTTTAAAATGATGGAAATATGCATCGAAACGTAGAAAATATTGATCATATCGAGAAAATGAGCATCAAAATGATTGAAATATGCATCGAAAAGAAGGAAATATTGATAATAACGAGAAAACGAGCATCAAAATGATGAAAATATGCATCGAAACAATGAGAAATGTTGATCGTAACGAGAAAATGAGCATCTAAATGAAGGAAATATGCATCAAAACGAAGGAAATATTGATTGTAACGAGAAAATGAGCATCAAAACGAAGAAATATGCATCAAAACGAAGAAAATATTGATTTTACCTAGAAAATGAGCATCAAAACGAAGAAATATGCATCGAAACGAAGAAAATATTGATCATATCGAGAAATGAGCAACAAAATGATTGAAATATGCATCGAAACTGGGGAAATGTTGATCGTCATGAGAAAATGAGCATCAAAATGAAGGAAATATGCATCGAAAAGAAGGAAATGTTGATCATAACGAGAAAACGAGCATCAAAATGATGAAAATATGCATCGAAACGAGGGAAATGTTGATCGTAACGAGAAAATATGCATCAAAATGAGGGAAATATGCATCGAAACGAAGAAAATATTGATCATATCGAGAAAATGAGCATCAAAATTATTGAAATATGCATCGAAAAGAAAGAAATGTTGATCATAACGAGAAAACGAGCATTTAAATGAAGGAAATATTGATCGTAACGACAAAATATGCATCAAAATGAAGGAAATATGCATCGAAATAAAGAAAATGTTAATCATAATGAGAAAATGTGCATAAAAATGATGAAAATATGTATCGAAACGAAAGAAATGTTGATCGTAACGAGAAATTGAGCATCAAAATGAAGAAATATGCATCGAAATGAAGAAAATGTTGATCATATCGGGAAAATGAGCATCAAAATAATGAAAATATGCATCGAAAAGAAGGAAATGTTGATCGTAACGAGAAAACGAGCATCAAAATAAAGGAAATATGCATCGAAAAGAAGGAAATGTTGATCATAACGAGAAAACAAGCGTCAAAATGATGAAAATATGCATCGAAACAATGGGAAATGTTGATCGTAACGAGAAAATGAGCATCTAAATGATGGAAATATGCATCGAAACGAAGAAAATGTTGATTGTATCGAGAAAATGAGCATCAAAACGAAGAAATATGCATCGAAACGAAGGAAATGTTAATTGTAACAAGAAAATGAGCTTCAAAACGAAGAAATATGCATCGAAACAAAGAAAATGTTGATCATATCGAGAAAATGAACATCAAAATGATGGAAATATGCATCGAAACTAGGGAAATATTGATCGTCATGAGAAAATGAGCATCAAAATGAAGGAAATATGCATCGAAAAGAAGGAAATGTTGATCATAACGAGAAAACGAGCATCAAAATAATGGAAATATGCATCGAAAAGAAGGAAATGTTGATCATAACGAAAAACGAGCATCTAAATGAAGGAAATATTGATCGTAACGAGAAAATGTGCATCAAAATGAAGGAAATATGCATCGAAATAAAGAAAATGTTAATCATTATGAGAAAACGAGCATAAAAATGATGAAATATGTATCGAAACGAAGGAAATATTGATCGTAACGAGAAAATGAGCACCAAAATGAAGAAATATGCATCGAAACGAAGAAAATATTGATCATATCGAGAAAATGAGCATCAAAATAATGGAAATATGCATCGAAAAGAAGGAAATGTTGATCGTAACGAGAAAACGAGCATCAAAATAATGGAAATATGCATCAAAAAAAGGAAATGTTGATCGTAACGAGAAAACGAGCATCAAAATAATGGAAATATGCATCGAAAAGAAGGAAATGTTGATCGTAACGAGAAAACGAGCATCAAAATAATGGAAATATGCATCGAAAAGAAGGAAATGATGATCGTAACGAGAAAATATGCATCAAAATGATGAAAATATGCATCGAAACGAAGAAAATATTGATCATATTGAGAAAATGAGCATCAAAATGATTGAAATTTGCATCGAAAAGAAGGAAATGTTGATCATAACGAGAAAACGAGCATCTAAATGAAGGAAATATTGATCGTAACGATAAAATGTGCATCAAAATGAAGGAAATATGCATCGAAACAAAGAAAATGTTAATCACAATGAGAAAACGAGCATAAAAATGATGAGAATATGTATCGAAACGAAGAAAATGTTGATTGTAATGAGAAAATGAGCATCAAAATGAAGAAATATGCATCGAAACGAAGAAAATATTGATCATATCGAGAAAATGAGCATCAAAATAATGGAAATAAGCATCGAAAAGAAGGAAATGTTGATCGTAACGAGAAAACGAGAATCAAAATAATGGAAATATGCATCGAAAAGAAGGAAATGTTGATCATAACGAGAAAACGAGCATCAAAATGATGAAAATATGCATCGAAACGAAGGAAATGTTGATCGTAACCAGAAAATATGCATCAAAATGAAGAAATATGCATCGAAACGAAGAAAATATTGATCATATCGAGAAAATGAGCATCAAAATAATGGAAATATGCGTCGAAAGGAAGGAAATGTTGATCGTAACGAGAAAACGAACATCAAAATAATGGAAATATGATCGAAAAGAAGGAAATGTTGATCATAACGAGAAAACGAGCATCAAAATGATGAAAATATGCATCGAAACGAAGGAAATGTTGATCGTAACGAAAAAATATGCATCAAAATGTCGGAAAATATGCATCGAAACGAAGAAAATGTTGATCATATCGAGAAAATGAGCATCAAAATAATGAAAATATGCATCGAAAAGAAGGAAATGTTGATCGTAACGAGAAAACGAGCATCAAAATAATGGAAATATGCATCGAAAAGAAGGAAATGTTGATCATAACGAGAAAACGAGCATCTAAATGATGGAAATATGCATCGAAACGAAGAAAATGTTGATTGTAACGAGAAAATGAGCATCAAAACGAAGAAATATGCATCGAAACGAAGGAAATATTAATTGTAACAAGAAAATTAGCATCAAAACGAAGAAATGTGCATAGAAACAAAGAAAATGTTGATCATATCGAGAAAATGAGCATCAAAATGATGGAAATATGCATCGAAACTAGGGAAATGTTGATCGTCATGAGAAAATGAGCATCAAAATGAAGGAAATATGCATCGAAAAGAAGGAAATGTTGATCATAACGAGAAAACGAGCATCAAAATGATGAAAATATGCATCGAAACGAAGGAAATGTTGATCGTAACGAGAAAATATGCTTTAAAATGATGGAAATATGCATCGAAACGTAGAAAATATTGATCATATCGAGAAAATGAGCATCAAAATGATTGAAATATGCATCGAAAAGAAGGAAATATTGATAATAACGAGAAAACGAGCATCAAAATGATGAAAATATGCATCGAAACAATGAGAAATGTTGATCGTAACGAGAAAATGAGCATCTAAATGAAGGAAATATGCATCAAAACGAAGGAAATATTGATTGTAACGAGAAAATGAGCATCAAAACGAAGAAATATGCATCAAAACGAAGGAAATATTGATTTTAACTAGAAAATGAGCATCAAAACGAAGAAATATGCATCGAAACGAAGAAAATATTGATCATATCGAGAAAATGAGCAACAAAATGATTGAAATATGCATCGAAACTGGGGAAATGTTGATCGTCATGAGAAAATGAGCATCAAAATGAAGGAAATATGCATCGAAAAGAAGGAAATGTTGATCATAACGAGAAAACGAGCATCAAAATGATGAAAATATGCATCGAAACGAAGGAAATGTTGATCGTAACGAGAAAATATGCATCAAAATGAGGGAAATATGCATCGAAACGAAGAAAATATTGATCATATCGAGAAAATGAGCATCAAAATTATTGAAATATGCATCGAAAAGAAGAAATGTTGATCATAACGAGAAAACGAGCATTTAAATGAAGGAAATATTGATCGTAACGAGAAAATATGCATCAAAATGAAGGAAATATGCATCGAAATAAAGAAAATGTTAATCATAATGAGAAAATGTGCATAAAAATGATGAAAATATGTATCGAAACGAAAGAAATGTTGATCGTAACGAGAAATTGAGCATCAAAATGAAGAATTATGCATCGAAATGAAGAAAATGTTGATCATATCGGGAAAATGAGCATCAAAATAATGAAAATATGCATCGAAAAGAAGGAAATGTTGATCGTAACGAGAAAACGAGCATCAAAATAAAGGAAATATGCATCGAAAAGAAGGAAATGTTGATCATAACGAGAAAACAAGCGTCAAAATGATGAAAATATGCATCGAAACAATGGGAAATGTTGATCGTAACGAGAAAATGAGCATCTAAATGATGGAAATATGCATCGAAACGAAGAAAATGTTGATTGTATCGAGAAAATGAGCATCAAAACGAAGAAATATGCATCGAAACGAAGGAAATGTTAATTGTAACAAGAAAATGAGCTTCAAAACGAAGAAATATGCATCGAAACAAAGAAAATGTTGATCATATCGAGAAAATGAACATCAAAATGATGGAAATATGCATCGAAACTATGGAAATATTGATCGTCATGAGAAAATGAGCATCAAAATGAAGGAAATATGCATCGAAAAGAAGGAAATGTTGATCATAACGAGAAAACGAGCATCAAAATAATAGAAATATGCATCGAAAAGAAGGAAATGTTGATCATAACGAAAAACGAGCATCTAAATGAAGGAAATATTGATCGTAACGAGAAAATGTGCATCAAAATGAAGGAAATATGCATCGAAATAAAGAAAATGTTAATCATTATGAGAAAACGAGCATAAAAATGATGAAATATGTATCGAAACGAAGGAAATATTGATCGTAACGAGAAAATGAGCATCAAAATGAAGAAATATGCATCGAAACGAAGAAAATATTGATCATATCGAGAAAATGAGCATCAAAATAATGGAAATATGCATCGAAAAGAAGGAAATGTTGATCGTAACGAGAAAACGAGCATCAAAATAATGGAAATATGCATCAAAAAAAGGAAATGTTGATCGTAACGAGAAAACGAGCATCAAAATAATGGAAATATGCATCGAAAAGAAGGAAATGTTGATCGTAACGAGAAAACGAGCATCAAAATAATGGAAATATGCATCGAAAAGAAGGAAATGTTGATCGTAACGAGAAAATATGCATCAAAATGATGAAAATATGCATCGAAACGAAGAAAATATTGATCATATTGAGAAAATGAGCATCAAAATGATTGAAATTTGCATCGAAAAGAAGGAAATGTTGATCATAACGAGAAAACGAGCATCTAAATGAAGGAAATATTGATCGTAACGAGAAAATGTGCATCAAAATGAAGGAAATATGCATCGAAAAAAAGAAAATGTTAATCATAATGAGAAAACGAGCATAAAAATGATGAGAATATGTATCGAAACGAAGAAAATGTTGATTGTAATGAGAAAATGAGCATCAAAATGAAGAAATATGCATCGAAACGAAGAAAATATTGATCATATCGAGAAAATGAGCATCAAAATAATGGAAATAAGCATCGAAAAGAAGGAAATGTTGATCGTAACGAGAAAACGAGAATCAAAATAATGGAAATATGCATCGAAAAGAAG
>JAHCLQ010000777.1:0-69890 GCA_023678885.1 Pogostemon cablin
ATCGAAACGAAGGAAATATTGATCGTAACGAGAAAATGAGCATCAAAATGAAGAAATATGCATCGAAACGAAGAAAATATTGATCATATGGAGAAAATGAGCATCAAAATAATGGAAATATGCATCGAAAAGAAGGAAATGTTGATCGTAACGAGAAAACGAGCATCAAAATAATGGAAATATGCATCGAAAAGAAGGAAATGTTGATCGTAACGAGAAAATATGCATCAAAATGATGAAAATATGCATCGAAACGAAGAAAATATTGATCATATTGAGAAAATGAGCATCATAATGATTGAAATTTGCATCGAAAAGAAGGAAATGTTGATCATAACGAGAAAACGAGCATCTAAATGATGAAAATATGCATCGAAACGAGGGAAATGTTGATCGTAACGAGAAAATATGCATCAAAATGATGGAAATATGCATCGAAACGAAGAAAATATTGATCATATCGAGAAAATGAGCATCAAAATTATTGAAATATGCATCGAAAAGAAGGAAATATTGATCATAACGAGAAAACGAGCATTTAAATGAAGGAAATATTGATCGTAACGAGAAAATATGCATCAAAATGAAGGAAATATGCATCGAAATAAAGAAAATGTTAATCATAATGAGAAAATGTGCATAAAAATGATGAAAATATGTATCGAAACGAAAGAAATGTTGATCGTAACGAGAAATTGAGCATCAAAATTATGAAATATGCATCGAAACGAAGAAAATGTTGATCATATCGAGAAAATGAGCATCAAAATAATGAAAATATGCATCGAAAAGAAGGAAATGTTGATCGTAACGAGAAAACGAGCATCAAAATAATGGAAATATGCATCGAAAAGAAGGAAATGTTGATCATAACGAGAAAACAAGCGTCAAAATAATGAAAATATGCATCGAAACAATGGGAAATGTTGATCGTAACGATAAAATGAGCATCTAAATGATGGAAATATGCATCGAAACGAAGAAAATGTTGATTGTAACGAGAAAATGAGCATCAAAACGAAGAAATATGCATCGAAACGAAGGAAATGTTAATTGTAACGAGAAAATGAGCTTCAAAACGAAGAAATATGCATCGAGACAAAGAAAATGTTGATCATATCGAGAAAATGAGCATCAAAATGATGGAAATATGCATCGAAACTAGGGAAATGTTGATCGTCATGAGAAAATGAGCATCAAAATGAAGGAAATATGCATCGAAAAGAAGGAAATGTTGATCATAACTAGAAAATGAACATCAAAATGATGAAAATATGCATCGAAACGAAGGAAATGTTGATCGTAACGAGAAAATATGCATTAAAATGATGGAAATATGCATCGAAATGTAGAAAATGTTGATCATATCGAGAAAATGAGCATCAAAATGATTGAAATATGCATCGAAAAGAAGGAAATATTGATAATAACGAGAAAACGAGCATCAAAATGATGAAAATATGCATCGAAACAATGGGAAATGTTGATCGTAACGAGAAAATGAGCATCTAAATGAAGGAAATATGCATCAAAACGAAGGAAATATTGATTGTAACGTGAAAATGAGCATCAAAACGAAGAAATATGCAACAAAACGAAGGAAATATTGATTGTAACTAGAAAATGAGCATCAAAACGAAGAAATATGCATCGAAACGAAGAAAATATTGATCATATCGAGAAAATGAGCAACAAAATGATGGAAATATGCATCGAAACTGGGGAAATGTTGATCGTCATGAGAAAATGAGCATCAAAATGAAGGAAATATGCATCGAAAAGAAGGAAATGTTGATCATAACGAGAAAACGAGCATCAAAATGATGAAAATATGCATCGAAACGAAGGAAATGTTGATCGTAACGAGAAAATATGCATCAAAATGATGGAAATATGCATCGAAACGAAGAAAATATTGATCATATCGAGAAAATGAGCATCAAAATTATTGAAATATGCTTCGAAAAGAAGGAAATATTGATCATAACTAGAAAACGAGCATTTAAATGAAGGAAATATTGATCGTAACGAGAAAATATGCATCAAAATGAATGAAATATGCATCGAAATTAAGAAAATGTTAATCATAATGAGAAAATGTGCATAAAAATGATGAAAATATGTATCGAAACGAAAGAAATGTTGATCGTAACGAGAAATTGAGCATCAAAATGAAGAAATATGCATCGAAACGAAGAAAATGTTGATCATATCGAGAAAATGAGCATCAAAATAATGAAAATATGCATCGAAAAGAAGGAAATGTTGATCGTAACGAGAAAACGGGCATCAAAATAATGGAAATATGCATCGAAAAGAAGGAAATGTTGATCATAACGAGAAAACAAGCATCAAAATGATGAAAATATGCATCGAAACAATGGGAAATGTTGATCGTAACGAGAAAATGAGCATCTAAATTATGGAAATATGCATCGAAACGAAGAAAATGTTGATTGTAACGAGAAAATGAGCATCAAAACGAAGAAATATGCATCGAAACGAAGGAAATGTTAATTGTAACGAGAAAATGAGCTTCAAAACGAAGAAATATGCATCGAAACAAAGAAAATGTTGATCATATCGAGAAAATGAGCATCAAAATGATGGAAATATGCATCGAAACTAGGGAAATGTTGATCGTCATGAGAAAATGAGCATCAAAATGAAGGAAATATGCATCGAAAAGAAGGAAATGTTGATCATAACGAGAAAACGAGCATCAAAATGATGAAAATATGCATCGAAACGAAAGAAATGTTGATCGTAACGAGAAAATATGCATCATAATGATAGAAATATGCATAGAAACGAAGAAAATATTGATCATATCGAGAAAATGAGCATCAAAATTATTGAAATATGCATCGAAAAGAATGAAATGTTGATCATAACGAGAAAACGAGCATTTAAATGAAGGAAATATTGATCGTAACGAGAAAAAATATGCATCAAAATGAAGGAAATATGCATCGAAATAAAGAAAATGTTAATCATAATGAGAAAATGTGCATAAAAATGATGAAAATATGAAGCGAAACGAAAGAAATTTTGATCATAACGAGAAATTGAGCATCAAAATGAAGAAATATGCATCGAAATGAAGAAAATGTTGATCATATCGAGAAAATGAGCATCAAAATAATGAAAATATGCATCGAAAAGAAGGAAATGTTGATCGTAACGAGAAAACGGGCATCAAAATAATGGAAATATGCATCGAAAAGAATGAAATGTTGATCATAACGAGAAAACAAGCATCAAAATGATGAAAATATGCATCGAAACAATGGGAAATGTTGATCGTAACTAGAAAATGAGCATCTAAATTATGGAAATATGCATCGAAACGAAGAAAATGTTGATTGTAACGAGAAAATGAGCATCAAAACGAAGAAATATGCATCGAAACGAAGGAAATGTTAATTGTAACGAGAAAATGAGCTTCAAAACGAAGAAATATGCATCGAAACAAAGAAAAATGTTGATCATATCGAGAAAATGAGCATCAAAATGATGGAAATATGCATCGAAACTAGGGAAATGTTGATCGTCATGAGAAAATGAGCATCAAAATGAAGGAAATATGCATCGAAAAGAAGGAAATGTTGATCATAACGAGAAAATGAGCATCAAAATGATGAAAATATGCATCGAAACGAAGGAAATGTTGATCGTAACGAGAAAATATGCATTAAAATGATGGAAATATGCATCGAAATGTAGAAAATGTTGATCATATCGAGAAAATGAGCATCAAAATGATTGAAATATGCATCGAAAAGAAGGAAATATTGATAATAACGAGAAAACGAGCATCAAAATGATGAAAATATGCATCGAAACAATGGGAAATGTTGATCGTAACGAGAAATTGAGCATCTAAATGAAGAAATATGCATCGAAACGAAGAAAATGTTGATCATATCGAGAAAATGAGCATCAAAATAATGGAAATATGCATCGAAAAGAAAGAAATGTTGATCGTAACGAGAAAACGAGCATCAAAATAATGGAAATATGCATCGAAAAGAAGGAAATGTTGATCATAACGAGAAAACGAGCATCAAAATGATGAAAATATGAATCGAAACGAAGGAAATATTGATCGTAATGAGAAAATATGCATCAAAATGATTAAAATATGCATCGATACGAAGAAAATATTGATCATATCGAGAAAATGTGCATCAAAATTATTGAAATATGCATCGAAAAGAAGGAAATGTTGATCATAACGAAAAACGAGCATCTAAATGAAGGAAATATTGATCGTAACGAGAAAATGTGCATCAAAATGAAGGAAATATGCATCGAAATAAAGAAAATATTAATCATTATGAGAAAACGAGCATAAAAATGATGAAATATGTATCGAAACGAAGGAAATATTGATCATAACGAGAAAATGAGCATCAAAATGAAGAAATATGCATCGAAACGAAGAAAATATTGATCATATCGAGAAAATGAGCATCAAAATAATGGAAATATGCATCGAAAATAAGGAAACGTTTATCGTAACGAGAAAACGAGCATCAAAATAATGGAAATATGCATCAAAAAAAGGAAATGTTGATCGTAACGAGAAAACGAGCATCAAAATAATGGAAATATGCAACGAAAAGAAGGAAATGTTGATCGTAACGAGAAAACGAGCATCAAAATAATGGAAATATGCATCGAAAAGAAGGAAATGTTGATCGTAACGAGAAAATATGCATCAATATGATGAAAATATGCATCGAATCGAAGAAAATATTGATCATATTGAGAAAATGAGCATCAAAATGATTGAAATTTGCATTGAAAAGAAGGAAATGTTGATCATAATGAGAAAACGAGCATCTAAATGAAGGAAATACTGATCGTAACGATAAAATGTGCATCAAAATGAAGGAAATATGCATCGAAACAAAGAAAATGTTAATCATAATGAGAAAACGAGCATAAAAATGATGAGAATATGTATCAAAACGAAGAAAATGTTGATCGTAACGAGAAATTGAGCATCAAAATGAAGAAATATGCATCGAAACGAAGAAAATGTTGATCATATCGAGAAAATGAGCATCAAAATAATGAAAATATGCATCGAAAAGAAGGAAATGTTGATCGTAACGAGAAAACGGGCATCAAAATAATGGAAATATGCATCAAAAAGAAGGAAATGTTGATCATAACGAGAAAACAAGCGTCAAAATGATGAAAATATGCATCGAAACAATGGGAAATGTTGATCGTAACGAGAAAATGAGCATCTAAATGATGGAAATATGCATCGAAACGAAGAAAATGTTGATTGTACCGAGAAAATGAGCATCAAAACGAAGAAATATGCATCGAAACGAAGGAAATGTTAATTGTAACGAGAAAATGAGCTTCAAAACGAAGAAATATGCATCGAAACGAAGAAAATGTTGATCATATCGAGAAAATGAGCAACAAAATGATGGAAATATGCATCGAAACTAGGGAAATGTTGATCGTCATGAGAAAATGAGCATCAAAATGAAGGAAATATGCATCGAAAAGAAGGAAATGTTGATCATAACGAGAAAACGAGCATCAAAATGATGAAAATATGCATCGAAACGAAGGAAATGTTGATCGTAACGAGAAAATATGCATCAAAATGATGGAAATATGCATCGAAACGAAGAAAATATTGATCATATCGAGAAAATGAGCATCAAAATTATTGAAATATGCATCGAAAAGAAGGAAATGTTGATCATAACGAGAAAACGAGCATTTAAATGAAGGAAATATTGATCGTAACGAGAAAAATATGCATCAAAATGAAGGAAATATGCATCGAAATAAAGAAAATGTTAATCATAATGAGAAAATGTGCATAAAATTGATGAAAATATGTATCGAAATGAAAGAAATGTTGATCGTAACGAGAAATTGAGCATCAAAATGAAGAAATATGCATCGAAACGAAGAAAATGTTGATCATATCGAGAAAATGAGCATCAAAATAATGAAAATATGCATCGAAAAGAAGGAAATGTTGATCGTAACGAGAAAACGAGCATCAAAATAATGGAAATATGCATCGAAAAGAAGGAAATGTTGATCATAACGAGAAAACAAGCGTCAAAATGATGAAAATATGCATCGAAACAATGGGAAATGTTGATCGTAACGAGAAAATGAGCATCTAAATGATGGAAATATGCATCGAAACGAAGAAAATGTTGATTGTAACGAGAAAATGAGCATCAAAACGAAGAAATATGCATCGAAACGAAGGAAATGTTAATTGTAACGAGAAAATGAGCTTCAAAACGAAGAAATATGCATCGAAACAAAGAAAATGTTGATCATATCGAGAAAATGAGCATCAAAATTATGGAAATATGCATCGAAACTAGGGAAATGTTGATCGTCATGAGAAAATGAGCATCAAAATGAAGGAAATATGCATCGAAAAGAAGGAAATGTTGATCATAACTAGAAAATGAGCATCAAAATGATGAAAATATGCATCGAAACGAAGGAAATGTTGATCGTAACGAGAAAATATGCATTAAAATGATGGAAATATGCATCGAAATGTAGAAAATGTTGATCATATCGAGAAAATGAGCATCAAAATGATTGAAATATGCATCGAAAAGAAGGAAATATTGATAATAACGAGAAAACGAGCATCAAAATGATGAAAATATGCATCGAAACAATGGGAAATGTTGATCGTAACGAGAAAATGAGCATCTAAATGAAGAAATATGCATCGAAACGAAGAAAATGTTGATCATATCGAGAAAATGAGCATCAAAATAATGGAAATATGCATCGAAAAGAAAGAAATGTTGATCGTAACGAGAAAACGAGCATCAAAATAATGGAAATATGCATCGAAAAGAAGGAAATGTTGATCATAACGAGAAAACGAGCATCAAAATGATGAAAATATGAATCGAAACGAAGGAAATATTGATCGTAACGAGAAAATATGCATCAAAATGATTAAAATATGCATCGATACGAAGAAAATATTGATCATATCGAGAAAATGTGCATCAAAATTATTGAAATATGCATCGAAAAGAAGGAAATGTTGATCATAACGAAAAACGAGCATCTAAATGAAGGAAATATTGATCGTAACGAGAAAATGTGCATCAAAATGAAGGAAATATGCATCGAAATAAAGAAAATGTTAATCATTATGAGAAAACGAGCATAAAAATGATGAAATATGTATCGAAACGAAGGAAATATTGATCATAACGAGAAAATGAGCATCAAAATGAAGAAATATGCATCGAAACGAAGAAAATATTGATCATATCGAGAAAATGAGCATCAAAATAATGGAAATATGCATCGAAAATAAGGAAACGTTTATCGTAACGAGAAAACGAGCATCAAAATAATGGAAATATGCATAAAAAAAAGGAAATGTTGATCGTAACGAGAAAACGAGCATCAAAATAATGGAAATATGCATCGAAAAGAAGGAAATGTTGATCGTAACGAGAAAACGAGCATCAAAATAATGGAAATATGCATCGAAAAGAAGGAAATGTTGATCGTAACGAGAAAATATGCATCAATATGATGAAAATATGCATCGAATCGAAGAAAATATTGATCATATTGAGAAAATGAGCATCAAAATGATTGAAATTTGCATTCGAAAAGAAGGAAATGTTGATCATAATGAGAAAACGAGCATCTAAATGAAGGAAATATTGATCGTAACGATAAAATGTGCATCAAAATGAAGGAAATATGCATCGAAACAAAGAAAATGTTAATCATAATGAGAAAAGGAGCATAAAAATGATGAGAATATGTATCGAAACGAAGAAAATGTTGATCGTAACGAGAAATTGAGCATCAAAATGAAGAAATATGCATCGAAACGAAGAAAATGTTGATCATATCGAGAAAATGAGCATCAAAATAATGAAAATATGCATCGAAAAGAAGGAAATGTTGATCGTAACGAGAAAACGGGCATCAAAATAATGGAAATATGCATCAAAAAGAAGGAAATGTTGATCATAACGAGAAAACAAGCGTCAAAATGATGAAAATATGCATCGAAACAATGGGAAATGTTGATCGTAACGAGAAAATGAGCATCTAAATGATGGAAATATGCATCGAAACGAAGAAAATGTTGATTGTAACGAGAAAATGAGCATCAAAACGAAGAAATATGCATCGAAACGAAGGAAATGTTAATTGTAACGAGAAAATGAGCTTCAAAACGAAGAAATATGCATCGAAACAAAGAAAATGTTGATCATATCGAGAAAATGAGCATCAAAATGATTGAAATATACATCGAAACTAGGGAAATGTTGATCGTCATGAGAAAATGAGCATCAAAATGAAGGAAATATGCATCGAAAAGAAGGAAATGTTGATCATAACGAGAAAACGAGCATCAAAATGATGAAAATATGCATCGAAACGAAGGAAATGTTGATCGTAACGAGAAAATATGCATCATAATGATAGAAATATGCATCGAAACGAAGAAAATATTGATCATATCGAGAAAATGAGCATCAAAATTATTGAAATATGCATCGAAAAGAAGGAAATGTTGATCATAACGAGAAAACGAGCATTTAAATGAAGGAAATATTGATCGTAACGAGAAAAATATGCATCAAAATGAAGGAAATATGCATCGAAATAAAGAAAATGTTAATCATAATGAGAAAATGTGCATAAAAATGATGAAAATATGTATCGAAACGAAAGAAATGTTGATCGTAACGAGAAATTGAGCATCAAAATGAAGAAATATGCATCGAAACGAAGAAAATGTTGATCATATCGAGAAAATGAGCATCAAAATAATGAAAATATGCATCGAAAAGAAGGAAATGTTGATCGTAACGAGAAAACGAGCATCAAAATAATGGAAATATGCATCGAAAAGAAGGAAATGTTGATCATAACGAGAAAACAAGCATCAAAATGATGAAAATATGCATCGAAACAATGGGAAATGTTGATCGTAACTAGAAAATGAGCATCTAAATGATGGAAATATGCATCGAAACGAAGAAAATGTTGATTGTAACGAGAAAATGAGCATCAAAACGAAGAAATATGCATCGAAACGAAGGAAATGTTAATTGTAACGAGAAAATGAGCTTCAAAACGAAGAAATATGCATCGAAACAAAGAAAATGTTGATCATATCGAGAAAATGAGCATCAAAATGATGGAAATATGCATCGAAACTAGGGAAATGTTGATCGTCATGAGAAAATGAGCATCAAAATGAAGGAAATATGCATCGAAAAGAAGGAAATGTTGATCATAACGAGAAAATGAGCATCAAAATGATGAAAATATGCATCGAAACGAAGGAAATGTTGATCGTAACGAGAAAATATGCATTAAAATGATGGAAATATGCATCGAAATGTAGAAAATGTTGATCATATCGAGAAAATGAGCATCAAAATGATTGAAATATGCATCGAAAAGAAGGAAATATTGATAATAACGAGAAAACGAGCATCAAAATGATGAAAATATGCATCGAAACAATGGGAAATGTTGATCGTAACGAGAAAATGAGCATCTAAATGAAGAAATATGCATCGAAACGAAGAAAATGTTGATCATATCGAGAAAATGAGCATCAAAATAATGGAAATATGCATCGAAAAGAAAGAAATGTTGATCGTAACGAGAAAACGAGCATCAAAATAATGGAAATATGCATCGAAAAGAAGGAAATGTTGATCATAACGAGAAAACGAGCATCAAAATGATGAAAATATGAATCGAAACGAAGGAAATATTGATCGTAACGAGAAAATATGCATCAAAATGATGAAAATATGCATCGATACGAAGAAAATATTGATCATATCGAGAAAATGTGCATCAAAATTATTGAAATATGCATCGAAAAGAAGGAAATGTTGATCATAACGAAAAACGAGCATCAAAATGAAGGAAATATTGATCGTAACGAGAAAATGTGCATCAAAATGAAGGAAATATGCATCGAAATAAAGAAAATATTAATCATTATGAGAAAACGAGCATAAAAATGATGAAATATGTATCGAAACGAAGGAAATATTGATCATAACGAGAAAATGAGCATCAAAATGAAGAAATTTGCATCGAAACGAAGAAAATATTGATCATATCGAGAAAATGAGCATCAAAATAATGGAAATATGCATCGAAAATAAGGAAACGTTTATCGTAACGAGAAAACGAGCATCAAAATAATGGAAATATGCATAAAAAAAAGGAAATGTTGATCGTAACGAGAAAACGAGCATCAAAATAATGGAAATATGCATCGAAAAGAAGGAAATGTTGATCGTAACGAGAAAACGAGCATCAAAATAATGGAAATATGCATCGAAAAGAAGGAAATGTTGATCGTAACGAGAAAATATGCATCAAAATGATGAAAATATGCATCGAAACGAAGAAAATATTGATCATATTGAGAAAATGAGCATCAAAATGATTGAAATTTGCATCGAAAAGAAGGAAATGTTGATCATAACGAGAAAACGAGCATCTAAATGAAGGAAATATTGATCGTAACGAGAAAATGTGCATCAAAATGAAGGAAATATGCATCGAAACAAAGAAAATGTTAATCATAATGAGAAAACGAGCATAAAAATGATGAGAATATGTATCGAAACGAAGAAAATGTTGATCGTAACGAGAAATTGAGCATCAAAATGAAGAAATATGCATCGAAACGAAGAAAATGTTGATCATATCGAGAAAATGAGCATCAAAATAATGAAAATATGCATCGAAAAGAAGGAAATGTTGATCGTAACGAGAAAACGGGCATCAAAATAATGGAAATATGCATCAAAAAGAAGGAAATGTTGATCATAACGAGAAAACAAGCGTCAAAATGATGAAAATATGCATCGAAACAATGGGAAATGTTGATCGTAACGAGAAAATGAGCATCTAAATGATGGAAATATGCATCGAAACGAAGAAAATGTTGATTGTACCGAGAAAATGAGCATCAAAACGAAGAAATATGCATCGAAACGAAGGAAATGTTAATTGTAACGAGAAAATGAGCTTCAAAACGAAGAAATATGCATCGAAACAAAGAAAATGTTGATCATATCGAGAAAATGAGCATCAAAATGATTGAAATATACATCGAAACTAGGGAAATGTTGATCGTCATGAGAAAATGAGCATCAAAATGAAGGAAATATGCATCGAAAAGAAGGAAATGTTGATCATAACGAGAAAACGAGCATCAAAATGATGAAAATATGCATCGAAACGAAAGAAATGTTGATCGTAACGAGAAAATATGCATCAAAATGATGGAAATATGCATAGAAACGAAGAAAATATTGATCATATCGAGAAAATGAGCATCAAAATTATTGAAATATGCATCGAAAAGAAGGAAATGTTGATCATAACGAGAAAACGAGCATTTAAATGAAGGAAATATTGATCGTAACGAGAAAAAATATGCATCAAAATGAAGGAAATATGCATCGAAATAAAGAAAATGTTAATCATAATGAGAAAATGTGCATAAAAATGATGAAAATATGAAGTCGAAACGAAAGAAATTTTGATCATAACGAGAAATTGAGCATCAAAATGAAGAAATATGCATCGAAATGAAGAAAATGTTGATCATATCGAGAAAATGAGCATCAAAATAATGAAAATATGCATCGAAAAGAAGGAAATGTTGATCGTAACGAGAAAACGGGCATCAAAATAATGGAAATATGCATCGAAAAGAAGGAAATGTTGATCATAACGAGAAAACAAGCATCAAAATGATGAAAATATGCATCGAAACAATGGGAAATGTTGATCGTAACTAGAAAATGAGCATCTAAATTATGGAAATATGCATCGAAACGAAGAAAATGTTGATTGTAACGAGAAAATGAGCATCAAAACGAAGAAATATGCATCTAAACGAAGGAAATGTTAATTGTAACGAGAAAATGAGCTTCAAAACGAAGAAATATGCATCGAAACAAAGAAAAATGTTGATCATATCGAGAAAATGAGCATCAAAATGATGGAAATATGCATCGAAACTAGGGAAATGCTGATCGTCATGAGAAAATGAGCATCAAAATGAAGGAAATATGCATCGAAAAGAAGGAAATGTTGATCATAACGAGAAAATGAGCATCAAAATAATGAAAATATGCATCGAAACGAAGGAAATGTTGATCGTAACGAGAAAATATGCATTAAAATGATGGAAATATGCATCGAAATGTAGAAAATGTTGATCATATCGAGAAAATGAGCATCAAAATGATTGAAATATGCATCGAAAAGAAGGAAATATTGATAATAACGAGAAAACGAGCATCAAAATGATGAAAATATGCATCGAAACAATGGGAAATGTTGATCGTAACGAGAAATTGAGCATCTAAATGAAGAAATATGCATCGAAACGAAGAAAATGTTGATCATATCGAGAAAATGAGCATCAAAATAATGGAAATATGCATCGAAAAGAAAGAAATGTTGATCGTAACGAGAAAACGAGCATCAAAATAATGGAAATATGAATCGAAAAGAAGGAAATGTTGATCATAACGAGAAAACGAGCATCAAAATGATGAAAATATGCATCGAAACGAAGAAAATGTTGATCGTAACGAGAAAATATGCATCAAAATGTCGGAAAATATGCATCGAAACGAAGAAAATGTTGATCATATCGAGAAAATGAGCATCAAAATAATGAAAATATGCATCGAAAAGAAGGAAATGTTGATTATGAAGGAAATATTGATCGTAACGAGAAAATGTGCATCAAAATGAAGGAAATATGCATCGAAATAAAGAAAATGTTAATCATTATGAGAAAACGAGAATAAAAATGATGAAATATGTATCGAAACGAAGGAAATATTGATCGTAACGAGAAAATGAGCATCAAAATGAAGAAATATGCATCGAAACGTAGAAAATATTGATCATATGGAGAAAATGAGCATCAAAATAATGGAAATATGCATCGAAACTAGGGAAATGTTGATCGTCATGAGAAAATGAGCATCAAAATGAAGGAAATATGCATCGAAAAGAAGGAAATGTTGATCATAACTAGAAAATGAACATCAAAATGATGAAAATATGCATCGAAACGAAGGAAATGTTGATCGTAACGAGAAAATATGCATTAAAATGATGGAAATATGCATCGAAATGTAGAAAATGTTGATCATATCGAGAAAATGAGCATCAAAATGATTGAAATATGCATCGAAAAGAAGGAAATATTGATAATAACGAGAAAACGAGCATCAAAATGATGAAAATATGAATCGAAACAATGGGAAATGTTGATCGTAACGAGAAAATGAGCATCAAAATGATGGAAATATGCATCGAAACTAGGGAAATGCTGATCGTCATGAGAAAATGAGCATCAAAATGAAGGAAATATGCATCGAAAAGAAGGAAATGTTGATCATAACGAGAAAATGAGCATCAAAATGATGAAAATATGCATCGAAACGAAGGAAATGTTGATCGTAACGAGAAAATATGCATTAAAATGATGGAAATATGCATCGAAATGTAGAAAATGTTGATCATATCGAGAAAATGAGCATCAAAATGATTGAAATATGCATCGAAAAGAAGGAAATATTGATAATAACGAGAAAACGAGCATCAAAATGATGAAAATATGCATCGAAACAATGGGAAATGTTGATCGTAACGAGAAATTGAGCATCTAAATGAAGAAATATGCATCGAAACGAAGAAAATGTTGATCATATCGAGAAAATGAGCATCAAAATAATGGAAATATGCATCGAAAAGAAAGAAATGTTGATCGTAACGAGAAAACGAGCATCAAAATAATGGAAATATGAATCGAAAAGAAGGAAATGTTGATCATAACGAGAAAACGAGCATCAAAATGATGAAAATATGCATCGAAACGAAGAAAATGTTGATCGTAACGAGAAAATATGCATCAAAATGTCGGAAAATATGCATCGAAACGAAGAAAATGTTGATCATATCGAGAAAATGAGCATCAAAATAATGAAAATATGCATCGAAAAGAAGGAAATGTTGATTATGAAGGAAATATTGATCGTAACGAGAAAATGTGCATCAAAATGAAGGAAATATGCATCGAAATAAAGAAAATGTTAATCATTATGAGAAAACGAGAATAAAAATGATGAAATATGTATTGAAACGAAGGAAATATTGATCGTAACGAGAAAATGAGCATCAAAATGAAGAAATATGCATCGAAACGTAGAAAATATTGATCATATGGAGAAAATGAGCATCAAAATAATGGAAATATGCATCGAAACTAGGGAAATGTTGATCGTCATGAGAAAATGAGCATCAAAATGAAGGAAATATGCATCGAAAAGAAGGAAATGTTGATCATAACTAGAAAATGAACATCAAAATGATGAAAATATGCATCGAAACGAAGGAAATGTTGATCGTAACGAGAAAATATGCATTAAAATGATGGAAATATGCATCGAAATGTAGAAAATGTTGATCATATTGAGAAAATGAGCATCAAAATGATTGAAATATGCATCGAAAAGAAGGAAATATTGATAATAACAAGAAAACGAGCATCAAAATGATGAAAATATGAATCGAAACAATGGGAAATGTTGATCGTAACGAGAAAATGAGCATCTAAATGAAGGAAATATGCATCAAAACAAAGGAAATATTGATTGTAACGAGAAAATGAGCATCAAAACGAAGAAATATGCATCAAAACGAAGGAAATATTGATTGTAACTAGAATATGAGCATCAAAATGATGGAAATATGCATCGAAACTGGGGAAATGTTGATCGTCATGAGAAAATGAGCATCAAAATGAAGGAAATATGCATCGAAAAGAAGGAAATGTTGATCATAACGAGAAAACGAGCATCAAAATGATGAAAATATGCATCGAAACGAAGGAAATGTTGATCGTAACGAGAAAATGAGCATCTAAATGATGGAAATATGCATCGAAACGACGAAAATGTTGATTGTATCGAGAAAATGAGCATCAAAACGAAGAAATATGCATCGAAACGAAGGAAATGTTAATTGTAACGAGAAAATGAGCTTCAAAACGAAGAAATATGCATCGAAACAAAGAAAATGTTGATCATATCGAGAAAATGAGCATCAAAATGATGGAAATATGCATCGAAACTAGGGAAATGTTGATCTTCATGAGAAAATGAGCATCAAAATGAAGGAAATATGCATCGAAAAGAAGGAAATATTGATCATAACTAGAAAATGAACATCAAAATGATGAAAATATGCATCGAAACGAAGGAAATGTTGATCGTAACGAGAAAATATGCATTAAAATGATGGAAATATGCATCGAAATGTAGAAAATGTTGATCATATCGAGAAAATGAGCATCAAAATGATTGAAATATGCATCGAAAAGAAGGAAATATTGATAATAACGAGAAAACGAGCATCAAAATGATGAAAATATGCATCGAAACAATGGGAAATGTTGATCGTAACTAGAAAATGAGCATCTAAATGAAGGAAATATGCATCAAAACGAAGGAAATATTGATTGTAACATGAAAATGAGCATCAAAATGAAGAAATATGCAACAAAACGAAGGAAATATTGATTGTAACTAGAAAATGAGCATCAAAACGAAGAAATATGCATCGAAACAAAGAAAATATTGATCATATCGAGAAAATGAGCAACAAAATGATGGAAATATGCATCGAAACTGGGGAAATGTTGATCGTCATGAGAAAATGAGCATCAAAATGAAGGAAATATGCATCGAAAAGAAGGAAATGTTGATCATAACGAGAAAACGAGCATCAAAATGATGAAAATATGCATCGAAACGAAGGAAATGTTGATCGTAACGAGAAAATATGCATCAAAACGAAGAAAATATTGATCATATCGAGAAAATGAGCATCAAAATTATTGAAATATGCTTCGAAAAGAAGGAAATGTTGATCATAACTAGAAAACGAGCATTTAAATGAAGGAAATATTGATCGTAACGAGAAAATATGCATCAAAATGAATGAAATATGCATCGAAATTAAGAAAATGTCAATCATAATGAGAAAATGTGCATAAAAATGATGAAAATATGTATCGAAACGAAAGAAATGTTGATCGTAACAAGAAATTGAGCATCAAAATGAAGAAATATGCATCGAAACGAAGAAAATGTTGATCATATCGAGAAAATGAGCATCAAAATAATGAAAATATGCATCGAAAAGAAGGAAATGTTGATCGTAACGAGAAAACGGGCATCAAAATAATGGAAATATGCATCAAAAAGAAGGAAATGTTGATCATAACGAGAAAACAAGCGTCAAAATGATGAAAATATGCATCGAAACAATGGGAAATGTTGATCGTAACGAGAAAATGAGCATCTAAATGATGGAAATATGCATCGAAACGAAGAAAATGTTGATTGTATCGAGAAAATGAGCATCAAAACGAAGAAATATGCATCGAAACGAAGGAAATGTTAATTGTAACGAGAAAATGAGCTTCAAAACGAAGAAATATGCATCGAAACAAAGAAAATGTTGATCATATCGAGAAAATGAGCATCAAAATGATGGAAATATGCATCGAAACTAGGGAAATGTTGATCGTCATGAGAAAATGAGCATCAAAATGAAGGAAATATGCATCGAAAAGAAGGAAATGTTGATCATAACGAGAAAACGAGCATCAAAATGATGAAAATATGCATCGAAACGAAAGAAATGTTGATCGTAACGAGAAAATATGCATCAAAATGATGGAAATATGCATGGAAACGAAGAAAATATTGATCATATCGAGAAAATGAGCATCAAAATTATTGAAATATGCATCGAAAAGAAGGAAATGTTGATCATAACGAGAAAACGAGCATTTAAATGAAGGAAATATTGATCGTAACGAGAAAAAATATGCATCAAAATGAAGGAAATATGCATCGAAATAAAGAAAATGTTAATCATAATGAGAAAATGTGCATAAAAATGATGAAAATATGAAGCGAAACGAAAGAAATGTTGATCGTAACGAGAAATTGAGCATCAAAATGAAGAAATATGCATCGAAATGAAGAAAATGTTGATCATATCGAGAAAATGAGCATCAAAATAATGAAAATATGCATCGAAAAGAAGGAAATGTTGATCGTAACGAGAAAACGGGCATCAAAATAATGGAAATATGCATCGAAAAGAAGGAAATGTTGATCATAACGAGAAAACAAGCGTCAAAATGATGAAAATATGCATCAAAACAATGGGAAATGTTGATCGTAACTATAAAATAAGCATCTAAATTATGGAAATATGCATCGAAACGAAGAAAATGTTGATTGTAACGAGAAAATGAGCATCAAAACGAAGAAATATGCATCGAAACGAAGGAAATGTTAATTGTAACGAGAAAATGAGCTTCAAAACGAAGAAATATGCATCGAGACAAAGAAAATGTTGATCATATCGAGAAAATGAGCATCAAAATGATGGAAATATGCATCGAAACTAGGGAAATGTTGATCGTCATGAGAAAATGAGCATCAAAATGAAGGAAATATGCATCGAAAAGAAGGAAATGTTGATCATAACTAGAAATTGAGCATCTAAATGAAGAAATATGCATCGAAACGAAGAAAATGTTGATTATATCGAGAAAATGAGCATCAAAATAATGGAAATATTCATCGAAAAGAAAGAAATGTTGATCGTAACGAGAAAACGAGCATCAAAATAATGGAAATATGCATCGAAAAGAAGGAAATGTTGATCATAACGAGAAAACGAGCATCAAAATGATGAAAATATGAATCGAAACGAAGGAAATATTGATCGTAACGAGAAAATATGCATCAAAATGATTAAAATATGCATCGATACGAAGAAAATATTGATCATATCGAGAAAATGTGCATCAAAATTATTGAAATATGCATCGAAAAGAAGGAAATGTTGATCATAACGAAAAACGAGCATCTAAATGAAGGAAATATTGATCGTTACGAGAAAATGTGCATCAAAATGAAGGAAATATGCATCGAAATAAAGAAAATATTAATCATTATGAGAAAACGAGCATAAAAATGATGAAATATGTATCGAAACGAAGGAAATATTGATCATAACGAGAAAATGAGCATCAAAATGAAGAAATATGCATCGAAACGAAGAAAATATTGATCATATCGAGAAAATGAGCATCAAAATAATGGAAATATGCATCGAAAATAAGGAAACGTTTATCGTAACGAGAAAACGAGCATCAAAATAATGGAAATATGCATCAAAAAAGGAAATGTTGATCGTAACGAGAAAACGAGCATCAAAATAATGGAAATATGCATCGAAAAGAAGGAAATGTTGATCGTAACGAGAAAACGAGCATCAAAATAATGGACATATGCATCGAAAAGAAGGAAATGTTGATCGTAACGAGAAAATATGCATCAATATGATGAAAATATGCATCGAAACGAAGAAAATATTGATCATATTGAGAAAATGAGCATCAAAATGATTGAAATTTGCATCGAAAAGAAGGAAATGTTGATCATAACGAGAAAACGATCATCTAAATGAAGGAAATATTGATCGTAACGATAAAATGTGCATCAAAATGAAGGAAATATGCATCGAAACAAAGAAAATGTTAATCATAATGAAAAAACGAGCATAAAAATGATGAGAATATGTATCGAAACGAAGAAAATGTTGATAGTAATGGGAAAATGAGCATCAAAATGAAGAAATATGCATCGAAACGAAGAAAATATTGATCATATCGAGAAAATGTGCATCAAAATAATGGGAATAAGCATCGAAAAGAAGGAAATGTTGATCGTAACGAGAAAACGAGCATCAAAATAATGGAAATATGCATCGAAAAGAAGGAAATGTTGATCATAACGAGAAAACGAGCATCAAAATGATGAAAATATGCATCGAAACGAAGGAAATGTTGATCGTAACGAGAAAATATGCATCAAAACGAAGAAAATATTGATCATATCGAGAAAATGAGCATCAAAATTATTGAAATATGCTTCGAAAAGAAGGAAATGTTGATCATAACTAGAAAACGAGCATTTAAATGAAGGAAATATTGATCGTAACGAGAAAATATGCATCAAAATGAATGAAATATGCATCGAAATTAAGAAAATGTCAATCATAATGAGAAAATGTGCATAAAAATGATGGAAATATGTATCGAAACGAAAGAAATGTTGATCGTAACAAGAAATTGAGCATCAAAATGAAGAAATATGCATCGAAACGAAGAAAATGTTGATCATATTGAGAAAATGAGCATCAAAATAATGAAAATATGCATCGAAAAGAAGGAAATGTTGATCGTAACGAGAAAACGGGCATCAAAATAATGGAAATATGCATCAAAAAGAAGGAAATGTTGATCATAACGAGAAATCAAGCGTCAAAATGATGAAAATATGCATCGAAACAATGGGAAATGTTGATCGTAACGAGAAAATGAGCATCTAAATGATGGAAATATGCATCGAAAAGAAGAAAATGTTGATTGTATCGAGAAAATGAGCATCAAAACGAAGAAATATGCATCGAAACGAAGGAAATGTTAATTGTAACGAGAAAATGAGCTTCAAAACGAAGAAATATGCATCGAAACAAAGAAAATGTTGATCATATCGAGAAAATGAGCATCAAAATGATGGAAATATGCATCGAAACTAGGGAAATGTTGATCGTCATGAGAAAATGAGCATCAAAATGAAGGAAATATGCATCGAAAAGAAGGAAATGTTGATCATAACGAGAAAACGAGCATCAAAATGATGAAAATATGCATCGAAACGAAAGAAATGCTGATCGTAACGAGAAAATAAGCATCAAAATGATGGAAATATGCATGGAAACGAAGAAAATATTGATCATATCGAGAAAATGAGCATCAAAATTATTGAAATATGCATCGAAAAGAAGGAAATGTTGATCATAACGAGAAAACGAGCATTTAAATGAAGGAAATATTGATCGTAACGAGAAAAAATATGCATCAAAATGAAGGAAATATGCATCGAAATAAAGAAAATGTTAATCATAATGAGAAAATGTGCATAAAAATGATGAAAATATGAAGCGAAACGAAAGAAATGTTGATCGTAACGAGAAATTGAGCATCAAAATGAAGAAATATGCATCGAAATGAAGAAAATGTTGATCATATCGAGAAAATGAGCATCAAAATAATGAAAATATGCATCGAAAAGAAGGAAATGTTGATCGTAACGAGAAAACGGGCATCAAAATAATGGAAATATGCATCGAAAAGAAGGAAATGTTGATCATAACGAGAAAACAAGCGTCAAAATGATGAAAATATGCATCAAAACAATGGGAAATGTTGATCGTAACTAGAAAATAAGCATCTAAATTATGGAAATATGCATCGAAACGAAGAAAATGTTGATTGTAACGAGAAAATGAGCATCAAAACGAAGAAAAATGCATCGAAACGAAGGAAATGTTAATTGTAACGAGAAAATGAGCTTCAAAACGAAGAAATATGCATCGAGACAAAGAAAATGTTGATCATATCGAGAAAATGAGCATCAAAATGATGGAAATATGCATCGAAACTAGGGAAATGTAGATCGTCATGAGAAAATGAGCATCAAAATGAAGGAAATATGCATCGAAAAGAAGGAAATGTTGATCATAACTAGAAATTGAGCATCTAAATGAAGAAATATGCATCGAAACGAAGAAAATGTTGATTATATCGAGAAAATGAGCATCAAAATAATGGAAATATTCATCGAAAAGAAAGAAATGTTGATCGTAACGAGAAAACGAGCATCAAAATAATGGAAATATGCATCGAAAAGAAGGAAATGTTGATCATAACGAGAAAACGAGCATCAAAATGATGAAAATATGAATCGAAACGAAGGAAATATTGATCGTAACGAGAAAATATGCATCAAAATGATTAAAATATGCATCGATACGAAGAAAATATTGATCATATCGAGAAAATGTGCATCAAAATTATTGAAATATGCATCGAAAAGAAGGAAATGTTGATCATAACGAAAAACGAGCATCTAAATGAAGGAAATATTGATCGTTACGAGAAAATGTGCATCAAAATGAAGGAAATATGCATCGAAATAAAGAAAATATTAATCATTATGAGAAAACGAGCATAAAAATGATGAAATATGTATCGAAACGAAGGAAATATTGATCATAACGAGAAAATGAGCATCAAAATGAAGAAATATGCATCGAAACGAAGAAAATATTGATCATATCGAGAAAATGAGCATCAAAATAATGGAAATATGCATCGAAAATAAGGAAACGTTTATCGTAACGAGAAAACGAGCATCAAAATAATGGAAATATGCATCAAAAAAGGAAATGTTGATCGTAACGAGAAAACGAGCATCAAAATAATGGAAATATGCATCGAAAAGAAGGAAATGTTGATCGTAACGAGAAAACGAGCATCAAAATAATGGACATATGCATCGAAAAGAAGGAAATGTTGATCGTAACGAGAAAATATGCATCAATATGATGAAAATATGCATCGAAACGAAGAAAATATTGATCATATTGAGAAAATGAGCATCAAAATGATTGAAATTTGCATCGAAAAGAAGGAAATGTTGATCATAACGAGAAAACGAGCATCTAAATGAAGGAAATATTGATCGTAACGAGAAAATGTGCATCAAAATGAAGGAAATATGCATCGAAACAAAGAAAATGTTAATCATAATGAAAAAACGAGCATAAAAATGATGAGAATATGTATCGAAACGAAGAAAATGTTGATAGTAATGGGAAAATGAGCATCAAAATGAAGAAATATGCATCGAAACGAAGAAAATATTGATCATATCGAGAAAATGTGCATCAAAATAATGGGAATAAGCATCGAAAAGAAGGAAATGTTGATCGTAACGAGAAAACGAGCATCAAAATAATGGAAATATGCATCGAAAAGAAGGAAATGTTGATCATAACAAGAAAACGAGCATCAAAATGATGAAAATATGCATCGAAACGAAGGAAATGTTGATCGTAACAAGAAAATATGCATCAAAATGAAGAAATATACATCGAAACGAAGAAAATATTGATCATATCGAGAAAATGAGCATCAAAATAATGGAAATATGCATCGAAAAGAAGGAAATGTTGATCGTAACGAGAAAACGAGCATCAAAATAATAGAAATATGAGTCCAAAAGAAGGAAATGTTGATCATAAAGAGAAAACAAGCATCAAAATGATGAAAATATGCATCGAAACGAAGGAAATGTTGTTCGTAACGAAAAAATATGCATCAAAATGTCGGAAAATATGCATCGAAACGAAGAAAATGTTGATCATATCGAGAAAATGAGCATCAAAATAATGAAAATATGCATCGAAAAGAAGGAAATGTTGATCGTAACGAGAAAACGAGCATCAAAATAATGGAAATATGCATCGAAAAGAAGGAAATTTTGATCATAACGAGAAAACGAGCATCTAAATGATGGAAATACGCATCGAAACGAAGAAAATGTTGATTGTAACGAGAAAATGAGCATCAAAACGAAGAAATATGCATCGAAACGAAGGAAATGTTAATTGTAACGAAAAAATTAGCATCAAAACGAAGAAATATGCATAGAAAAAAATAAAATGTTGATCATATCGAGAAAATGAGCATCAAAATGATGGAAATATGCATAGAAACTAGGGAAATGTTGATCGTCATGAGAAAATGAACATCAAAATGAAAGAAATATGCATCGAAAAGAAGGAAATGTTGATCATAACGAGAAAACGAGCATCAAAATGATGAAAATATGCATTGAAACGAAGGAAATGTTGATCGTAACGAGAAAATATGCATTAAAATGATGGAAATATGCATCGAAACGTAGAAAATATTGATCATATCGAGAAAATGAGCATCAAAATGATTGAAATATGAATCGAAAAGAAGGAAATATTGATAATAACGAGAAAACGAGCATCAAAATGATGAAAATATGCATCGAAACAATGGGAAATGTTGATCGTAACGAGAAAATGAGCATCTAAATGAAGGAAATATGCATCAAAACAAAGGAAATATTGATTGTAACGAGAAAATGAGCATCAAAACGAAGAAATATGCATCAAAACGAAGGAAATATTGATTGTAACTAGAAAATGAGCATCAAAACAAAGAAATATGCATCGAAACGAAGAAAATATTGATCATATCGAGAAAATGAGCTACAAAATGATGGAAATATGCATCGAAACTGGGGAAATGTTGATCGTCATGAGAAAATGAGCATCAAAATGAAGGAAATATGCATCGAAAAGAAGGAAATGTTGATCATAACGAGAAAACGAGCATCAAAATGATGAAAATATGCATCGAAACGAAGGAAATGTTTATCTTAACGAGAAAATATGCATCAAAATGATGGAAATATGCATCAAAACGAAGAAAATATTGATCATATCGAGAAAATGTGCATCAAAATAATGGAAATATGCATCGAAAAGAAGGAAATGTTGATCGTAACGAGAAAACGAGCATCAAAATAATGGAAATATGCATCCAAAAAAAGGAAATGTTGATCATAACGAGAAAACGAGCATCAAAATGATGAAAATATGCATCGAAACGAAGGAAATGTTGTTCGTAACGAAAAAATATGCATCAAAATGTCGGAAAATATGCACCGAAACGAAGAAAATGTTGATCATATCGAGAAAATGAGCATCAAAATAATGAAAATATGCATCGAAAAGAAGGAAATGTTGATCGTAACGAGAAAACGAGCATCAAAATAATGAAAATATGCATCGAAAAGAAGGAAATTTTGATCATAACGAGAAAACGAGCATCTAAATGATGGAAATATGCATCGAAACGAAGAAAATATTGATTGTAACGAGAAAATGAGCATCAAAACGAAGAAATATGCATCGAAACGAAGGAAATGTTAATTGTAACGAGAAAATTAGCATCAAAACGAAGAAATATGCACAGAAAAAAGAAAATGTTGATCATATCGAGAAAATGAGCATCAAAATGATGGAAATATGCATAGAAACTAGGGAAATGTTGATCGTCATGAGAAAATGAGCATCAAAATGAAGGAAATATGCATCGAAAAGAAGGAAATGTTGATCATAACGAGAAAACGAGCATCAAAATGATGAAAATATGCATCGAAACGAAGGAAATGTTGATCGTAACGAGAAAATATGCATTAAAATGATGAAAATATGCATCGAAATGTAGAAAATGTTGATCATATCTAGAAAATGAGCATCAAAATGATTGAAATATGCATCGAAAAGAAGGAAATGTTGATCGTAACGAGAAAATATGCATTAAAACGATGGAAATATGCATCGAAACGTAGAAAATATTGATCATATCGAGAAAATGAGCATCAAAATGATTGAAATATGCATCGAAAAGAAGGAAATATTGATAATAACGAGAAAACGAGCATCAAAATGATGAAAATATGCATCGAAACAATGGGAAATGTTGATCGTAACGAGAAAATGAGCATCTAAATGAAGGAAATATGCATCAAAACAAAGGAAATATTGATTGTAACGAGAAAATGAGCATCAAAACGAAGAAATATGCATCAAAACGAAGGAAATATTGATTGTAACTAGAAAATGAGCATCAAAATGATGGAAATATGCATCGAAACTGTGGAAATGTTGATCGTCATGAGAAAATGAGCATCAAAATGAAGGAAATATGCATCGAAAAGAAGGAAATGTTGATCATAACGAGAAAACGAGCATCAAAATGATGAAAATATGCATCGAAACGAAGGAAATGTTGATCTTAACGAGAAAATATGCATCAAAATGATGGAAATATGCATCGAAACGAAGAAAATATTGTCATATCGAGAAAATGAGCATCAAAATTATTGAAATATGCTTCGAAAAGAAGGAAATGTTGATCATAACGAGAAAACGAGCATTTAAATGAAGGAAATATTGATCGTAACGAGAAAATATGCATCAAAATGAAGGAAATATGCATCGAAATAAAGAAAATGTTAATCATAATGAGAAAATGTGCATAAAAATGATGAAAATATGTATCGAAACGAAAGAAATGTTGATCGTAACGAGAAATTGTGCATCAAAATGAAGAAATATGCATCGAAATGAAGAAAATGTTGATCATATCAAGAAAATGAGCATCAAAATAATGAAAATATGCATCGAAAAGAAGGAAATGTTGATCGTAACGAGAAAACGGGCATCAAAATAATGGAAATATGCATCGAAAAGAAGGAAATGTTGATCATAACGAGAAAACGAGCATCAAAATGATGAAAATATGCATCGAAACGAAGAAAATATTGATTGTAACGAGAAGATGAGCATCAAAACGAAGAAATATGCATCGAAACGAAGGAAATGTTAATTGTAACGAGAAAATGAGCTTCAAAACGAAGAAATATGCATCGAAACAAAGAAAAATGTTGATCATATCGAGAAAATGAGCATCAAAATGATGGAAATATGCATCGAAACTAGGGAAATGTTGATCGTCATGAGAAAATGAGCATCAAAATGAAGGAAATATGCATCGAAAAGAAGGAAATATTGATCATAACGAGAAAATGAGCATCAAAATGATGAAAATATGCATCGAAACGAAGGAAATGTTGATCGTAACGAGAAAATATGCATTAAAATGATGAAAATATGCATCGAAATGTAGAAAATGTTGATCATATCTAGAAAATGAGCATCAAAATGATTGAAATATGCATCGAAAAGAAGGAAATATTGATAATAACGAGAAAACGAGCATCAAAATGATGAAAATATGCATCGAAACAATGGGAAATGTTGATCGTAACGAGAAAATGAGCATCTAAATGAAGAAATATGCATCGAAACGAAGAAAATGTTGATCATATCGAGAAAATGAGCATCAAAATAATGGAAATATGCATTGAAAAGAAAGAAATGTTGATCGTAACGAGAAAACGAGCATCAAAATAATGGAAATATGCATCGAAAAGAAGGAAATGTTGATCATAACGAGAAAACGAGCATCAAAATGATGAAAATATGAATCGAAACGAAGGAAATATTGATCGTAACGAGAAAATATGCATCAAAATGATGAAAATATGCATCGATACGAAGAAAATATTGATCATATCGAGAAAATGTGCATCAAAATTATTGAAATATGCATCGAAAAGAAGGAAATGTTGATCATAACGAAAACGAGCATCTAAATGAAGGAAATATTGATCGTAACGAGAAAATGTGCATCAAAATGAAGGAAATATGCATCGAAATAAAGAAAATGTTAATCATTGTGAGAAAACGAGCATAAAAATAATGAAATATGTATCGAAACGAAGGAAATATTGATCGTAACGAGAAAATGAGCATCAAAATGAAGAAATATGCATCGAAACGAAGAAAATATTGATCGTATCGAGAAAATGAGCATCAAAATAATGGAAATATGCATCGAAAAGAAGGAAATGTTGATCGTGATCAACATTTCCTTCTTTTCGATGCATATTTCCATTATTTTGATGCTCGTTTTCTCGTTACGATCAACATTTCCTTCTTTTCGATGCATATTTTCATTATT
Organism: Pogostemon cablin; assembly: GCA_023678885.1. Classification (NCBI taxonomy): domain Eukaryota; kingdom Viridiplantae; phylum Streptophyta; class Magnoliopsida; order Lamiales; family Lamiaceae; genus Pogostemon; species Pogostemon cablin. The sequence continues at coordinate 26,699 of JAHCLQ010000777.1, forward strand.
TTGATGCTCATTTTCTCGATATGATCAACATTTTCTTCATTTCGATGCATATTCCTTCATTTTGATGCTCAATTTCTCGTTACGATCAACATTTCTTTCGTTTCGATACATATTTTCATCATTTTTATGCACATTTTCTCATTATGATTAACATTTTCTTAATTTCGATGCATATTTCCTTCATTTTGATGCATATTTTCTCGATACGATCAATATTTCCTTTATTTAAATGCTCGTTTTCTCGTTATGATCAACATTTCCTTCTTTTTAATGCATATTTCAATAATTTTGATGCTCATTTTCTCGATATGATCAATATTTTCTTCGTTTCGATGCATATTTCCATCATTTTGATGCATATTTTCTCGTTACGATCAACATTTCCTTCGTTTCGATGCATATTTTCATCATTTTGATGCTCGTTTTCTCGTTATGATCAACATTTCCTTCTTTTCGATGCATATTTCCTTCATTTTGTTGCTCATTTTCTCATGACGATCAACATTTCCCTAGTTTCGATGCATATTTCCATCATTTTGATGCTCATTTTCTCGATATGATCAACATTTTCTTTGTTTCTATGCACATTTCTTCGTTTTGATGCTAATTTTCTTGTTACAATTAATATTTCCTTCGTTTCGATGCATATTTCTTCGTTTTGATGCTCATTTTCTCGTTACAATCAACATTTTCTTCGTTTCGATGCATATTTCCATCATTTAGATGCTCGTTTTCTCGTTATGATCAACATTTCCTTCTTTTCGATGCATATTTCCATTATTTTGATGCTCGTTTTCTCGTTACGATCAACATTTCCTTCTTTTCGATGCATATTTTCATTATTTTGATGCTCATTTTCTCGATATGATCAACATTTTCTTCGTTTCGATGCATATTTTCCGACATTTTGATGCATATTTTTTCGTTACGATCAACATTTCCTTCGTTTCGATGCATATTTTCATCATTTTGATGCTCGTTTTCTCGTTATGATCAACATTTCCTTCTTTTCGATCATATTTCCATTATTTTGATGTTCGTTTTCTCGTTACGATCAACATTTCCTTCCTTTCGACGCATATTTCCATTATTTTGATGCTCATTTTCTCGATATGATCAATATTTTCTTCGTTTCGATGCATATTTCTTCATTTTGATGCATATTTTCTGGTTACGATCAACATTTCCTTCGTTTCGATGCATATTTTCATCATTTTGATGCTCGTTTTCTCGTTATGATCAACATTTCCTTCTTTTCGATGCATATTTCCATTATTTTGATTCTCGTTTTCTCGTTACGATCAACATTTCCTTCTTTTCGATGCTTATTTCCATTATTTTGATGCTCATTTTCTCGATATGATCAATATTTTCTTCGTTTCGATGCATATTTCTTCATTTTGATGCTCATTTTCTCATTACAATCAACATTTTCTTCGTTTCGATACATATTCTCATCATTTTTATGCTCGTTTTCTCATTGTGATTAACATTTTCTTTGTTTCGATGCATATTTCCTTCATTTTGATGCACATTTTATCGTTACGATCAATATTTCCTTCATTTAGATGCTCGTTTTCTCGTTATGATCAACATTTCCTTCTTTTCGATGCAAATTTCAATCATTTTGATGCTCATTTTCTCAATATGATCAATATTTTCTTCGTTTCGATGCATATTTTCATCATTTTGATGCATATTTTCTCGTTACGATCAACATTTCCTTCTTTTCGATGCATATTTCCATTATTTTGATGCTCGTTTTCTCGTTACGATCAACATTTCCTTCTTTTCGATGCATATTTCCATTATTTTGATGCTCGTTTTCTCGTTACGATCAACATTTCCTTTTTTGGATGCATATTTCCATTATTTTGATGATCGTTTTCTCGTTACGATCAACATTTCCTTCTTTTCGATGCATATTTCCATTATTTTGATGCTCATTTTCTCGATATGATCAATATTTTCTTCGTTTCGATGCATATTTCTTCATTTTGATGCTCATTTTCTCGTTACGATCAATATTTCCTTCGTTTCGATACATATTTCATCATTTTTATGCTCGTTTTCTCATAATGATTAACATTTTCTTTATTTCGATGCATATTTCCTTCATTTTGATGCACATTTTCTCGTTACGATCAATATTTCCTTCATTTAGATGCTCGTTTTTCGTTATGATCAACATTTCCTTCTTTTCGATGCATATTTCCATTATTTTGATGCTCGTTTTCTCGTTATGATCAACATTTCCTTCTTTTCGATGCATATTTCCTTCATTTTGATGCTCATTTTCTCATGACGATCAATATTTCCCTAGTTTCGATGCATATTTCCATCATTTTGATGTTCATTTTCTCGATATGATCAACATTTTCTTTGTTACGATGCATATTTCTTCGTTTTGAAGCTCATTTTCTTGTTACAATTAACATTTCCTTCGTTTCGATGCATATTTCTTCGTTTTGATGCTCATTTTCTCGATACAATCAACATTTTCTTCGTTTCGATGCATATTTCATCATTTTGATGCTCGTTTTCTCGTTATGATCAACATTTCCTTCTTTTCGATGCATATTTCCTTCATTTTGATGCTCATTTTCTCATGACGATCAACATTTCCCCAGTTTCGATGCATATTTCAATCATTTTGTTGCTCATTTCTCGATATGATCAATATTTTCTTCGTTTCAATGCATATTTCTTCGTTTTGATGCTCATTTTCTAGTTAAAATCAATATTTCCTTCGTTTTGATGCATATTTCTTCGTTTTGATGCTCATTTTCTCGTTACAATCAATATTTCCTTCGTTTTGATGCATATTTCCTTCATTTAGATGCTCATTTTCTCGTTACGATCAACATTTCTCATTGTTTCGATGCATATTTTCATCATTTTGATGCTCGTTTTCTCGTTATTATCAATATTTCCTTCTTTTCGATGCATATTTTAATCATTTTGATGCTCATTTTCTCGATATGATCAATATTATCTACGTTTCGATGCATATTTCCATCATTTTAAAGCATATTTTCTCGTTAAGATCAACATTTCCTTCGTTTCGATGCATATTTTCATCATTTTGATGCTCGTTTTCTCGTTATGATCAACATTTCCTTCTTTTCGATGCATATTTCCTTCATTTTGATGCTCATTTTCTCATGACGATCAACATTTCCCCAGTTTCGATGCATATTTCAATCATTTTGTTGCTCATTTCTCGATATGATCAATATTTTCTTCGTTTCGATGCATATTTCTTCGTTTTGATGCTCATTTTCTAGTTACAATCAATATTTCCTTCGTTTTGATGCATATTTCTTCGTTTTGATGCTCATTTTCTCGTTACAATCAATATTTCCTTCGTTTTGATGCATATTTCCTTCATTTAGATGCTCATTTTCTCGTTACGATCAACATTTCCCATTGTTTCGATGCATATTTTCATCATTTTGATGCTCGTTTTCTCGTTATTATCAATATTTCCTTCTTTTCGATGCATATTTCAATCATTTTGATGCTCATTTTCTCGATATGATCAATATTTTCTACGTTTCGATGCATATTTCCATCATTTTAAAGCATATTTTCTCGTTACGATCAACATTTCCTTCGTTTCGATGCATATTTTCATCATTTTGATGCTCGTTTTCTCGTTATGATCAACATTTCCTTCTTTTCGATGCATATTTCCTTCATTTTGATGCTCATTTTCTCATGACGATCAACATTTCCCTAGTTTCGATGCATATTTCCATCATTTTGATGCTCATTTTCTCGATATGATCAACATTTTCTTTGTTTCTATGCATATTTCTTCGTTTTGATGCTAATTTTCTCGTTACAATTAACATTTCCTTCGTTTCGATGCATATTTCTTCGTTTTGATGCTCATTTTCTCGTTACAATCAACATTTTCTTCGTTTCGATGCATATTTCCATCATTTAGATGCTCGTTTTCTCGTTATGATCAACATTTCCTTCTTTTCGATGCATATTTCCATTATTTTGATGCTCGTTTTCTCGTTACGATCAACATTTCCTTCTTTTCGATGCATATTTTCATTATTTTGATTCTCATTTTCTCGATATGATCAATATTTTCTTCGTTCGATGCATATTTTCCGACATTTTGATGCATATTTTTTGGTTATGATCAACATTTCCTTCTTTTCGATTCATATTTCCATTATTTTGATGCTCGTTTTCTCGTTACGATAAAATTTCCTTCTTTTCGACGCATATTTCCATTATTTTGATGCTCATTTTCTCGATATGATCAATATTTTCTTCGTTTCGATGCATATTTCTTCATTTTGATGCATATTTTCTCGTTACGATCAACATTTCCTTCGTTTCGATGCATATTTTCATCATTTTGATGCTCGTTTTCTCGTTATGATCAACATTTCCTTCTTTTCGATGCATATTTCCTTCATTTTGATGCTCATTTTCTCATGACGATCAACATTTCCCCAGTTTCGATGCATATTTCCATCATTTTGTTGCTCATTTTCTCGATATGATCAATATTTTCTTCGTTTCGATGCATATTTCTTCGTTTTGATGCTCATTTTCTAGTTACAATCAATATTTCCTTCGTTTTGATGCATATTTCTTCGTTTTGATGCTCATTTTCTCGTTACAATCAATATTTCCTTCGTTTTGATGCATATTTCCTTCATTTAGATGCTCATTTTCTCGTTACGATCAACATTTCCCATTGTTTCGATGCATATTTTCATCATTTTGATGCTCGTTTTCTCGTTATTATCAATATTTCCTTCTTTTCGATGCATATTTCAATCATTTTGATGCTCATTTTCTCGATATGATCAATATTTTCTACGTTTCGATGCATATTTCCATCATTTTAATGCATATTTTCTCGTTACGATCAACATTTCCTTCGTTTCGATGCATATTTTCATCATTTTGATGCTCGTTTTCTCGTTATGATCAACATTTCCTTCTTTTCGATGCATATTTCCTTCATTTTGATGCTCATTTTCTCATGACGATCAACATTTCCCTAGTTTCGATGCATATTTCCATCATTTTGATGCTCATTTTCTCGATATGATCAACATTTTCTTTGTTTCGATGCATATTTCTTCGTTTTGAAGCTCATTTTCTCGTTACAATTAACATTTCCTTCGTTTCGATGCATATTTCTTCGTTTTGATGCTCATTTTCTCGTTACAATCAACATTTTCTTCGTTTCGATGCATATTTCCATCATTTAGATGCTCATTTTCTCGTTACGATCAACATTTCCCATTGTTTCGATGCATATTTTCATCATTTTGACGCTTGTTTTCTCGTTATGATCAACATTTCCTTCTTTTCGATGCATATTTCCATTATTTTGATGCTCGTTTTCTCGTTACGATCAACATTTCCTTCTTTTCGATGCATATTTTCATTATTTTGATGCTCATTTTCTCGATATGATCAACATTTTCTTCATTTCGATGCATATTTCTTCATTTTGATGCTCAATTTCTCGTTACGATCAACATTTCTTTCGTTTCGATACATATTTTCATCATTTTTATGCACATTTTCTCATTATGATTAACATTTTCTTTATTTCGATGCATATTTCCTTCATTTTGATGCATATTTTCTCGTTACGATCAATATTTCCTTCATTTAAATGCTCGTTTTCTCGTTATGATCAACATTTCCTTCTTTTCGATGCATATTTCAATAATTTTGATGCTCATTTTCTCGATATGATCAATATTTTCTTCGTTTCGATGCATATTTCCATCATTTTGATGCATATTTTCTCGTTACGATCAACATTTCCTTCGTTTCGATGCATATTTTCATCATTTTGATGCTCGTTTTCTCGTTATGATCAACATTTCCTTCTTTTCGATGCATATTTCCTTCATTTTGATGCTCATTTTCTCATGACGATCAACATTTCCCCAGTTTCGATGCATATTTCCATCATTTTGTTGCTCATTTTCTCGATATGATCAATATTTTCTTCGTTTCGATGCATATTTCTTCGTTTTGATGCTCATTTTCTAGTTACAATCAATATTTCCTTCGTTTTGATGCATATTTCTTCGTTTTGATGCTCATTTTCTCGTTACAATCAATATTTCCTTCGTTTTGATGCATATTTCCTTCATTTAGATGCTCATTTTCTCGTTACGATCAACATTTCCCATTGTTTCGATGCATATTTTCATCATTTTGAAGCTCGTTTTCTCGTTATTATCAATATTTCCTTCTTTTCGATGCATATTTCAATCATTTTGATGCTCATTTTCTCGATATGATCAATATTTTCTACGTTTCGATGCATATTTCCATCATTTTAAAGCATATTTTCTCGTTACGATCAACATTTCCTTCGTTTCGATGCATATTTTCATCATTTTGATGCTCGTTTTCTCGTTATGATCAACATTTCCTTCTTTTCGATGCATATTTCCTTCATTTTGATGCTCATTTTCTCATGACGATCAACATTTCCCTAGTTTCGATGCATATTTCCATCATTTTGATGCTCATTTTCTCGATATGATCAACATTTTCTTTGTTTCTATGCATATTTCTTCGTTTTGATGCTAATTTTCTCGTTACAATTAACATTTCCTTCGTTTCGATGCATATTTCTTCGTTTTGATGCTCATTTTCTCGTTACAATCAACATTTTCTTCGTTTCGATGCATATTTCTATCATTTAGATGCTCGTTTTCTCGTTATGATCAACATTTCCTTCTTTTCGATGCATATTTCCATTATTTGATGCTCGTTTTCTCGTTACGATCAACATTTCCTTCTTTTCGATGCATATTTTAATTATTTTGATTCTCATTTTCTCGATATGATCAACATTTTCTTCGTTCGATGCATATTTTCCGACATTTTGATGCATATTTTTTGGTTATGATCAACATTTCCTTCTTTTCGATTCATATTTCCATTATTTTGATACTAGTTTTCTCGTTACGATCAATATTTCCTTCTTTTCGATGCATATTTCCATTATTTTGATGCTCATTTTCTCGATATGATCAATATTTTCTTCGTTTCGATGCATATTTCTTCATTTTGATGCATATTTTCTCGTTACGATCAACATTTCCTTCGTTTCGATGCATATTTTCATCATTTTGATGCTCGTTTTCTCGTTATGATCAACATTTCCTTCTTTTCGATGCATATTTCCATTATTTTGATGCTCGTTTTCTCGTTACGATCAACATTTCCTTCTTTTCGATGCTTATTTCCATTATTTTGATGCTCATTTTCTCGATATGATCAATATTTTCTTCGTTTCGATGCATATTTCTTCATTTTGATGCTCATTTTCTCATTACAATCAACATTTTCTTCGTTTCGATACATATTCTCATCATTTTTATGCTCGTTTTCTCATTATGATTAACATTTTCTTTGTTTCGATGCATATTTCCTTCATTTTGATGCACATTTTCTCGTTACGATCAATATTTCCTTCATTTAGATGCTCGTTTTCTCGTTATGATCAACATTTCCTTCTTTTCGATGCAAATTTCAATCATTTTGATGCTCATTTTCTCAATATGATCAATATTTTCTTCGTTTCGATGCATATTTCCATCATTTTGATGCATATTTTCTCGTTACGATCAACATTTCCTTCGTTTCGATGCATATTTTCATCATTTTGATGCTCGTTTTCTCGTTATGATCAACATTTCCTTCTTTTCGATGCATATTTCCTTCATTTTGATGCTCATTTTCTCATGACGATCAATATTTCCCTAGTTTCGATGCATATTTCCATCATTTTGATGTTCATTTTCTCGATATGATCAACATTTTCTTTGTTTCGATGCATATTTCTTCGTTTTGAAGCTCATTTTCTTGTTACAATTAACATTTCCTTCGTTTCGATGCATATTTCTTCGTTTTGATGCTCATTTTCTCGATACAATCAACATTTTCTTCGTTTCGATGCATATTTCCATCATTTAGATGCTCATTTTCTCGTTACGATCAACATTTCCCATTGTTTCGATGCATATTTTCATCATTTTGACGCTTGTTTTCTCGTTATGATCAACATTTCCTTCTTTTCGATGCATATTTCCATTATTTTGATGCTCGTTTTCTCGTTACGATCAACATTTCCTTCTTTTCGATGCATATTTTCATTATTTTGATGCTCATTTTCTCGATATGATCAACATTTTCTTCATTTCGATGCATATTTCTTCATTTTGATGCTCAATTTCTCGTTACGATCAACATTTCTTTCGTTTCGATACATATTTTCATCATTTTTATGCACATTTTCTCATTATGATTAACATTTTCTTTATTTCGATGCATATTTCCTTCATTTTGATGCATATTTTCTCGTTACGATCAATATTTCCTTCATTTAAATGCTCGTTTTCTCGTTATGATCAACATTTCCTTCTTTTCGATGCATATTTCAATAATTTTGATGCTCATTTTCTCGATATGATCAATATTTTCTTCGTTTCGATGCATATTTCCATCATTTTGATGCATATTTTCTCGTTACGATCAACATTTCCTTCGTTTCGATGCATATTTTCATCATTTTGATGCTCGTTTTCTCGTTATGATCAACATTTCCTTCTTTTCGATGCATATTTCCTTCATTTTGATGCTCATTTTCTCATGACGATCAACATTTCCCCAGTTTCGATGCATATTTCAATCATTTTGTTGCTCATTTCTCGATATGATCAATATTTTCTTCGTTTCGATGCATATTTCTTCGTTTTGATGCTCATTTTCTAGTTAAAATCAATATTTCCTTCGTTTTGATGCATATTTCTTCGTTTTGATGCTCATTTTCTCGTTACAATCAATATTTCCTTCGTTTTGATGCATATTTCCTTCATTTAGATGCTCATTTTCTCGTTACGATCAACATTTCCCATTGTTTCGATGCATATTTTCATCATTTTGATGCTCGTTTTCTCGTTATTATCAATATTTCCTTCTTTTCGATGCATATTTCAATCATTTTGATGCTCATTTTCTCGATATGATCAATATTTTCTACGTTTCGATGCATATTTCCATCATTTTAAAGCATATTTTCTCGTTACGATCAACATTTCCTTCGTTTCGATGCATATTTTCATCATTTTGATGCTCGTTTTCTCGTTATGATCAACATTTCCTTCTTTTCGATGCATATTTCCTTCATTTTGATGCTCATTTTCTCATGACGATCAACATTTCCCTAGTTTCGATGCATATTTCCATCATTTTGATGCTCATTTTCTCGATATGATCAACATTTTCTTGTTTCTATGCATATTTCTTCGTTTTGATGCTAATTTTCTCGTTACAATTAACATTTCCTTCGTTTCGATGCATATTTCTTCGTTTTGATGCTCATTTTCTCGTTACAATCAACATTTTCTTCGTTTCGATGCAAATTTCTATCATTTAGATGCTCGTTTTCTCGTTATGATCAACATTTCCTTCTTTTCGATGCATATTTCCATTATTTTGATGCTCGTTTTCTCGTTACGATCAACATTTCCTTCTTTTCGATGCATATTTCCATTATTTTGATTCTCATTTTCTCGATATGATCAATATTTTCTTCGTTTCGATGCATATTTTCCGACATTTTGATGCATATTTTTTGGTTATGATCAACATTTCCTTCTTTTCGATTCATATTTCCATTATTTTGATACTAGTTTTCTCGTTACGATAAAATTTCCTTCTTTTCGACGCATATTTCCATTATTTTGATGCTCATTTTCTCGATATGATCAATATTTTCTTCGTTTCGATGCATATTTCTTCATTTTGATGCATATTTTCTCGTTACGATCAACATTTCCTTCGTTTCGATGCATATTTTCATCATTTTGATGCTCGTTTTCTCGTTATGATCAACATTTCCTTCTTTTCGATGCATATTTCCTTCATTTTGATGCTCATTTTCTCATGACGATCAACATTTCCCCAGTTTCGATGCATATTTCCATCATTTTGTTGCTCATTTTCTTGATATGATCAATATTTTCTTCGTTTCGATGCATATTTCTTCGTTTTGATGCTCATTTTCTAGTTACAATCAATATTTCCTTCGTTTTGATGCTCATTTTCTCGTTACAATCAATATTTCCTTTGTTTTGATGCATATTTCCTTCATTTAGATTCTCATTTTCTCGTTACTATCAACATTTCCCATTGTTTCGATGCATATTTTCATCATTTTGATGCTCGTTTTCTCGTTATTATCAATATTTCCTTCTTTTCGATGCATATTTCAATCATTTTGATGCTCATTTTCTCGATATGATCAATATTTTCTACGTTTCGATGCATATTTCCATCATTTTAATGCATATTTTCTCGTTACGATCAACATTTCCTTCGTTTCGATGCATATTTTCATCATTTTGATGCTCGTTTTCTCGTTATGATCAACATTTCCTTCTTTTCGATGCATATTTCCTTCATTTTGATGCTCATTTTCTCATGACGATCAATATTTCCCTAGTTTCGATGCATATTTCCATCATTTTGATGTTCATTTTCTCGATATGATCAACATTTTCTTTGTTTCGATGCATATTTCTTCGTTTTGAAGCTCATTTTCTTGTTACAATTAACATTTCCTTCGTTTCGATGCATATTTCTTCGTTTTGATGCTCATTTTCTCGATACAATCAACATTTTCTTCGTTTCGATGCATATTTCCATCATTTAGATGCTCATTTTCTCGTTACGATCAAAATTTCCATTGTTTCGATGCATATTTTCATCATTTTGACGCTTGTTTTCTCGTTATGATCAACATTTCCTTCTTTTCGATGCATATTTCCATTATTTTGATGCTCGTTTTCTCGTTACGATCAACATTTCCTTCTTTTCGATGCATATTTTCATTATTTTGATGCTCATTTTCTCGATATGATCAACATTTTCTTCATTTCGATGCATATTTCTTCATTTTGATGCTCAATTTCTCGTTACGATCAACATTTCTTTCGTTTCGATACATATTTTCATCATTTTTATGCACATTTTCTCATTATGATTAACATTTTCTTTATTTCGATGCATATTTCCTTCATTTTGATGCATATTTTCTCGTTACGATCAATATTTCCTTCATTTAAATGCTCGTTTTCTCGTTATGATCAACATTTCCTTCTTTTCGATGCATATTTCAATAATTTTGATGCTCATTTTCTCGATATGATCAATATTTTCTTCGTTTCGATGCATATTTCCATCATTTTGATGCATATTTTCTCGTTACGATCAACATTTCCTTCGTTTCGATGCATATTTTCATCATTTTGATGCTCGTTTTCTCGTTATGATCAACATTTCCTTCTTTTCGATGCATATTTCCTTCATTTTGATGCTCATTTTCTCATGACGATCAACATTTCCCCAGTTTCGATGCATATTTCAATCATTTTGTTGCTCATTTCTCGATATGATCAATATTTTCTTCGTTTCGATGCATATTTCTTCGTTTTGATGCTCATTTTCTAGTTAAAATCAATATTTCCTTCGTTTTGATGCATATTTCTTCGTTTTGATGCTCATTTTCTCGTTACAATCAATATTTCCTTCGTTTTGATGCATATTTCCTTCATTTAGATGCTCATTTTCTCGTTACGATCAACATTTCCCATTGTTTCGATGCATATTTTCATCATTTTGATGCTCGTTTTCTCGTTATTATCAATATTTCCTTCTTTTCGATGCATATTTCAATAATTTTGATTCTTATTTTCTCGATATGATCAATATTTTCTACGTTTCGATGCATATTTCCATCATTTTAAAGCATATTTTCTCGTTACGATCAACATTTCCTTCGTTTCGATGCATATTTTCATCATTTTGATGCTCGTTTTCTCGTTATGATCAACATTTCCTTCTTTTCGATGCATATTTCCTTCATTTTGATGCTCATTTTCTCATGACGATCAACATTTCCCTAGTTTCGATGCATATTTCCATCATTTTGATGCTCATTTTCTCGATATGATCAACATTTTCTTGTTTTCTATGCATATTTCTTCGTTTTGATGCTAATTTTCTCGTTACAATTAACATTTCCTTCGTTTCGATGCATATTTCTTCGTTTTGATGCTCATTTTCTCGTTACAATCAACATTTTCTTCGTTTCGATGCAAATTTCTATCATTTAGATGCTCGTTTTCTCGTTATGATCAACATTTCCTTCTTTTCGATGCATATTTCCATTATTTGATGCTCGTTTTCTCGTTACGATCAACATTTCCTTCTTTTCGATGCATATTTTCATTATTTTGATTCTCATTTTCTCGATATGATCAATATTTTCTTCGTTCGATGCATATTTTCCGACATTTTGATGCATATTTTTTGGTTATGATCAACATTTCCTTCTTTTCGATTCATATTTCCATTATTTTGATACTAGTTTTCTCGTTACGATAAAATTTCCTTCTTTTCGACGCATATTTCCATTATTTTGATGCTCATTTTCTCGATATGATCAATATTTTCTTCGTTTCGATGCATATTTCTTCATTTTGATGCATATTTTCTCGTTACGATCAACATTTCCTTCGTTTCGATGCATATTTTCATCATTTTGATGCTCGTTTTCTCGTTATGATCAACATTTCCTTCTTTTCGATGCATATTTCCTTCATTTTGATGCTCATTTTCTCATGACGATCAACATTTCCCCAGTTTCGATGCATATTTCCATCATTTTGTTGCTCATTTTCTCGATATGATCAATATTTTCTTCATTTCGATGCATATTTCTTCATTTTGATGCTCATTTTCTAGTTACAATCAATATTTCCTTCGTTTTGATGCTCATTTTCTCGTTACAATCAATATTTCCTTCGTTTTGATGCATATTTCCTTCATTTAGATGCTCATTTTCTCGTTACGATCAACATTTCCCATTGTTTCGATGCATATTTTCATCATTTTGATGCTCGTTTTCTCGTTATTATCAATATTTCCTTCTTTTCGATGCATATTTCAATCATTTTGATGCTCATTTTCTCGATATGATCAATATTTTCTACGTTTCGATGCATATTTCCATCATTTTAATGCATATTTTCTCGTTACGATCAACATTTCCTTCGTTTCGATGCATATTTTCATTATTTTGATGCTCGTTTTCTCGTTATGATCAACATTTCCTTCTTTTCGATGCATATTTCCTTCATTTTGATGCTCATTTTCTCATGACGATCAATATTTCCCTAGTTTCGATGCATATTTCCATCATTTTGATGTTCATTTTCTCGATATGATCAACATTTTCTTTGTTTCGATGCATATTTCTTCGTTTTGAAGCTTATTTTCTTGTTACAATTAACATTTCCTTCGTTTCGATGCATATTTCTTCGTTTTGATGCTCATTTTCTCGATACAATCAACATTTTCTTCGTTTCGATGCATATTTCCATCATTTAGATGCTCATTTTCTCGTTACGATCAACATTTCTCATTGTTTCGATGCATATTTTCATCATTTTGACGCTTGTTTTCTCGTTATGATCAACATTTCCTTCTTTTCGATGCATATTTCCATTATTTTGATGCTCATTTTCTCGTTACGATCAACATTTCCTTCTTTTCGATGCATATTTTCATTATTTTGATGCTCATTTTCTCGATATGATCAACATTTTCTTCATTTCGATGCATATTTCTTCATTTTGATGCTCAATTTCTCGTTACGATCAACATTTCTTTCGTTTCGATACATATTTTCATCATTTTTATGCACATTTTCTCATTATGATTAACATTTTCTTTATTTCGATGCATATTTCCTTCATTTTGATGCATATTTTCTCGTTACGATCAATATTTCCTTCATTTAAATGCTCGTTTTCTCGTTATGATCAACATTTCCTTCTTTTCGATGCATATTTCAATAATTTTGATGCTCATTTTCTCGATATGATCAATATTTTCTTCGTTTCGATGCATATTTCCATCATTTTGATGCATATTTTCTCGTTACGATCAACATTTCCTTCGTTTCGATGCATATTTTCATCATTTTGATGCTCGTTTTCTCGTTATGATCAACATTTCCTTCTTTTCGATGCATATTTCCTTCATTTTGATGCTCATTTTCTCATGACGATCAACATTTCCCCAGTTTCGATGCATATTTCCATCATTTTGTTGCTCATTTCTCGATATGATCAATATTTTCTTCGTTTCGATGCATATTTCTTCGTTTTGATGCTCATTTTCTAGTTACAATCAATATTTCCTTCGTTTTGATGCATATTTCTTCGTTTTGATGCTCATTTTCTCGTTACAATCAATATTTCCTTCGTTTTGATGCATATTTCCTTCATTTAGATGCTCATTTTCTCGTTACGATCAACATTTCCCATTGTTTCGATGCATATTTTCATCATTTTGATGCTCGTTTTCTCGTTATTATCAATATTTCCTTCTTTTCGATGCATATTTCAATCATTTTGATGCTCATTTTCTCGATATGATCAATATTTTCTACGTTTCGATGCATATTTCCATCATTTTAAAGCATATTTTCTCGTTACGATCAACATTTCCTTCGTTTCGATGCATATTTTCATCATTTTGATGCTCGTTTTCTCGTTATGATCAACATTTCCTTCTTTTCGATGCATATTTCCTTCACTTTGATGCTCATTTTCTCATGACGATCAACATTTCCCTAGTTTCGATGCATATTTCCATCATTTTGATGCATATTTTCTCGATATGATCAACATTTTCTTGTTTTCTATGCATATTTCTTTGTTTTGATGCTAATTTTCTCGTTACAATTAACATTTCCTTCGTTTCGATGCATATTTCTTCGTTTTGATGCTCATTTTCTCGTTACAATCAACATTTTCTTCGTTTCGATGCAAATTTCTATCATTTAGATGCTCGTTTTCTCGTTATGATCAACATTTCCTTCTTTTCGATGCATATTTCCATTATTTGATGCTCGTTTTCTCGTTACGATCAACATTTCCTTCTTTTCGATGCATATTTTCATTATTTTGATTCTCATTTTCTCGATATGATCAATATTTTCTTCGTTCGATGCATATTTTCCGACATTTTGATGCATATTTTTTGGTTATGATCAACATTTCCTTCTTTTCGATTCATATTTCCATTATTTTGATACTAGTTTTCTCGTTACGATAAAATTTCCTTCTTTTCGACGCATATTTCCATTATTTTGATGCTCATTTTCTCGATATGATCAATATTTTCTTCGTTTCGATGCATATTTCTTCATTTTGATGCATATTTTCTCGTTACGATCAACATTTCCTTCGTTTCGATGCATATTTTCATCATTTTGATGCTCGTTTTCTCGTTATGATCAACATTTCCTTCTTTTCGATGCATATTTCCTTCATTTTGATGCTCATTTTCTCATGACGATCAACATTTCCCCAGTTTCGATGCATATTTCCATCATTTTGTTGCTCATTTTCTTGATATGATCAATATTTTCTTCGTTTCGATGCATATTTCTTCGTTTTGATGCTCATTTTCTAGTTACAATCAATATTTCCTTCGTTTTGATGCTCATTTTCTCGTTACAATCAATATTTCCTTTGTTTTGATGCATATTTCCTTCATTTAGATTCTCATTTTCTCGTTACTATCAACATTTCCCATTGTTTCGATGCATATTTTCATCATTTTGATGCTCGTTTTCTCGTTATTATCAATATTTCCTTCTTTTCGATGCATATTTCAATCATTTTGATGCTCATTTTCTCGATATGATCAATATTTTCTACGTTTCGATGCATATTTCCATCATTTTAATGCATATTTTCTCGTTACGATCAACATTTCCTTCGTTTCGATGCATATTTTCATCATTTTGATGCTCGTTTTCTCGTTATGATCAACATTTCCTTCTTTTCGATGCATATTTCCTTCATTTTGATGCTCATTTTCTCATGACGATCAATATTTCCCTAGTTTCGATGCATATTTCCATCATTTTGATGTTCATTTTCTCGATATGATCAACATTTTCTTTGTTTCGATGCATATTTCTTCGTTTTGAAGCTCATTTTCTTGTTACAATTAACATTTCCTTCGTTTCGATGCATATTTCTTCGTTTTGATGCTCATTTTCTCGATACAATCAACATTTTCTTCGTTTCGATGCATATTTCCATCATTTAGATGCTCATTTTCTCGTTACGATCAACATTTCTCATTGTTTCGATGCATATTTTCATCATTTTGACGCTTGTTTTCTCGTTATGATCAACATTTCCTTCTTTTCGATGCATATTTCCATTATTTTGATGCTCATTTTCTCGTTACGATCAACATTTCCTTCTTTTCGATGCATATTTTCATTATTTTGATGCTCATTTTCTCGATATGATCAACATTTTCTTCATTTCGATGCATATTCCTTCATTTTGATGCTCAAATTCTCGTTACGATCAACATTTCTTTCGTTTCGATACATATTTTCATCATTTTTATGCACATTTTCTCATTATGATTAACATTTTCTTTATTTCGATGCATATTTCCTTCATTTTGATGCATATTTTCTCGTTACGATCAATATTTCCTTCATTTAAATGCTCGTTTTCTCGTTATGATCAACATTTCCTTCTTTTCGATGCATATTTCAATAATTTTGATGCTCATTTTCTCGATATGATCAATATTTTCTTCATTTCGATGCATATTTCCATCATTTTGATGCATATTTTCTCGTTACGATCAACATTTCCTTCGTTTCGATGCATATTTTCATCATTTTGATGCTCGTTTTCTCGTTATGATCAACATTTCCTTCTTTTCGATGCATATTTCCTTCATTTTGATGCTCATTTTCTCATGACGATCAACATTTCCCCACTTTCGATGCATATTTCAATCATTTTGTTGCTCATTTCTCGATATGATCAATATTTTCTTCGTTTCGATGCATATTTCTTCGTTTTGATGCTCATTTTCTAGTTAAAATCAATATTTCCTTCGTTTTGATGCATATTTCTTCGTTTTGATGCTCATTTTCTCGTTACAATCAATATTTCCTTCGTTTTGATGCATATTTCCTTCATTTAGATGCTCATTTTCTCGTTACGATCAACATTTCCCATTGTTTCAATGCATATTTTCATCATTTTGATGCTCGTTTTCTCGTTATTATCAATATTTCCTTCTTTTCGATGCATATTTCAATAATTTTGATGCTCATTTTCTCGATATGATCAATATTTTCTACGTTTCGATGCATATTTCCATCATTTTAATGCATATTTTCTCGTTACGATCAACATTTCCTTCGTTTCGATGCATATTTTCATCATTTTGATGCTCGTTTTCTCGTTATGATCAACATTTCCTTCTTTTCGATGCATATTTCCTTCATTTTGATGCTCATTTTCTCATGACGATCAACATTTCCCTAGTTTCGATGCATATTTCCATCATTTTGATGCTCATTTTCTCGATATGATCAACATTTTCTTGTTTTCTATGCATATTTCTTCGTTTTGATGCTAATTTTCTCGTTACAATTAACATTTCCTTCGTTTCGATGCATATTTCTTCGTTTTGATGCTCATTTTCTCGTTACAATCAACATTTTCTTCGTTTCGATGCATATTTCCTATCATTTAGATGCTCGTTTTCTCGTTATGATCAACATTTCCTTCTTTTCGATGCATATTTCCATTATTTTATGCTCGTTTTCTCGTTACGATCAACATTTCCTTCTTTTCGATGCATATTTTCATTATTTTGATTCTCATTTTCTCGATATGATCAATATTTTCTTCGTTCGATGCATATTTTCCGACATTTTGATGCATATTTTTTGGTTATGATCAACATTTCCTTCTTTTCGATTCATATTTCCATTATTTTGATACTAGTTTTCTCGTTACGATAAAATTTCCTTCTTTTCGACGCATATTTCCATTATTTTGATGCTCATTTTCTCGATATGATCAATATTTTCTTCGTTTCGATGCATATTTCTTCATTTTGATGCATATTTTCTCGTTACGATCAACATTTCCTTCGTTTCGATGCATATTTTCATCATTTTGATGCTCGTTTTCTCGTTATGATCAACATTTCCTTCTTTTCGATGCATATTTCCTTCATTTTGATGCTCATTTTCTCATGACGATCAACATTTCCCCAGTTTCGATGCATATTTCCATCATTTTGTTGCTCATTTTCTTGATATGATCAATATTTTCTTCGTTTCGATGCATATTTCTTCGTTTTGATGCTCATTTTCTAGTTACAATCAATATTTCCTTCGTTTTGATGCTCATTTTCTCGTTACAATCAATATTTCCTTTGTTTTGATGCATATTTCCTTCATTTAGATTCTCATTTTCTCGTTACTATCAACATTTCCCATTGTTTCGATGCATATTTTCATCATTTTGATGCTCGTTTTCTCGTTATTATCAATATTTCCTTCTTTTCGATGCATATTTCAATCATTTTGATGCTCATTTTCTCGATATGATCAATATTTTCTACGTTTCGATGCATATTTCCATCATTTTAATACATATTTTCTCGTTACGATAAACATTTCCTTCGTTTCGATGCATATTTTCATCATTTTGATGCTCGTTTTCTCGTTATGATCAACATTTCCTTCTTTTCGATGCATATTTCCTTCATTTTGAGGCTCATTTTCTCATGACGATCAATATTTCCCTAGTTTCGATGCATATTTCCATCATTTTGTTGTTCATTTTCTCGATATGATCAACATTTTCTTTGTTTCGATGCATATTTCTTCGTTTTGAAGCTCATTTTCTTGTTACAATTAACATTTCCTTCATTTCGATGCATATTTCTTCGTTTTGATGCTCATTTTCTCGATACAATCAATATTTTCTTCGTTTCGATGCATATTTCCATCATTTAGATGCTCATTTTCTCATTACGATCAACATTTCTCATTGTTTCGATGCATATTTTCATCATTTTGACGCTTGTTTTCTCGTTATGATCAACATTTCCTTCTTTTCGATGCATATTTCCATTATTTTGATGCTCATTTTCTCGTTACGATCAACATTTCCTTCTTTTCGATGCATATTTTCATTATTTTGATGCTCATCTTCTCGATATGATCAACATTTTCTTCATTTCGATGCATATTCCTTCATTTTGATGCTCAATTTCTCGTTACGATCAACATTTCTTTCGTATCGATACATATTTTCATCATTTTTATGCACATTTTCTCATTATGATTAACATTTTCTTTATTTCGATGCATATTTCCTTCATTTTGATGCATATTTTCTCGTTACGATCAATATTTCCTTCATTTAAATGCTCGTTTTCTCGTTATGATCAACATTTCCTTCTTTTCGATGCATATTTCAATAATTTTGATGCTCATTTTCTCGATATGATCAATATTTTCTTCGTTTCGATGCATATTTCCATCATTTTGATGCATATTTTCTCGTTACGATCAACATTTCCTTCGTTTCGATGCATATTTTCATCATTTTGATGCTCGTTTTCTCGTTATGATCAACATTTCCTTCTTTTCGATGCATATTTCCTTCATTTTGATGCTCATTTTCTCATGACGATCAATATTTCCCTAGTTTCGATGCATATTTCCATCATTTTGTTGCTCATTTCTCGATATGATCAATATTTTCTTCGTTTCGATGCATATTTCTTCGTTTTGATGCTCATTTTCTAGTTAAAATCAATATTTCCTTCGTTTTGATGCATATTTCTTCGTTTTGATGCTCATTTTCTCGTTACAATCAATATTTCCTTCGTTTTGATGCATATTTCCTTCATTTAGATGCTCATTTTCTCGTTACGATCAACATTTCCCATTGTTTCGATGCATATTTTCATCATTTTGATGCTCGTTTTCTCGTTATTATCAATATTTCCTTCTTTTCGATGCATATTTCAATCATTTTGATGCTCATTTTCTCGATATGATCAATATTTTCTACGTTTCGATGCATATTTCCATCATTTTAAAGCATATTTTCTCGTTACGATCAACATTTCCTTCGTTTCGATGCATATTTTCATCATTTTGATGCTCGTTTTCTCGTTATGATCAACATTTCCTTCTTTTCGATGCATATTTCCTTCATTTTGATGCTCATTTTCTCATGACGATCAACATTTCCCTAGTTTCGATGCATATTTCCATCATTTTGATGCTCATTTTCTCGATATGATCAACATTTTCTTTGTTTCTATGCATATTTCTTCGTTTTGATGCTAATTTTCTCGTTACAATTAATATTTCCTTCGTTTCGATGCATATTTCTTCGTTTTGATGCTCATTTTCTCGTTACAATCAACATTTTCTTCGTTTCGATGCATATTTCCATAATTTAGATGCTCGTTTTCTCGTTATGATCAACATTTCCTTCTTTTCGATGCATATTTCCATTATTTTGATGCTCGTTTTCTCGTTACGATCAACATTTCCTTCTTTTCGATGCATATTTTCATTATTTTGATGCTCATTTTCTCGATATGATCAACATTTTCTTCGTTTCGATGCATATTTTCCGACATTTTGATGCATATTTTTTCGTTACGATCAACATTTCCTTCGTTTCGATGCATATTTTCATCATTTTGATGCTCGTTTTCTCGTTATAATCAACATTTCCTTCTTTTCGATTCATATTTCCATTATTTTGATGTTCGTTTTCTCGTTACGATCTACATTTCCTTCCTTTCGACGCATATTTCCATTATTTTGATGCTCATTTTCTCGATATGATCAATATTTTCTTCGTTTCGATGCATATTTCTTCATTTTGATGCATATTTTCTGGTTACGATCAACATTTCCTTCGTTTCGATGCATATTTTCATCATTTTGATGCTCGTTTTCTCGTTATGATCAACATTTCCTTCTTTTCGATGCATATTTCCATTATTTTGATTCTCGTTTTCTCGTTACGATCAACATTTCCTTCTTTTCGATGCTTATTTCCATTATTTTGATGCTCATTTTCTCGATATGATCAATATTTTCTTCGTTTCGATGCATATTTCTTCATTTTGATGCTCATTTTCTCATTACAATCAACATTTTCTTTGTTTTGATACATATTCTCATCATTTTTATGCTCGTTTTCTCATTGTGATTAACATTTTCTTTGTTTCGATGCATATTTCCTTCATTTTGATGCACATTTTATCGTTATGATCAATATTTCCTTCATTTAGATGCTCGTTTTCTCGTTATGATCAACATTTCCTTCTTTTCGATGCAAATTTCAATCATTTTGATGCTCATTTTCTCAATATGATCAATATTTTCTTCGTTTCGATGCATATTTTCATCATTTTGATGCTCATTTTCTCGATATGATCAACATTTTCTTCGTTTCGATGCATATTTTTCCATCATTTTGATGCATATTTTCTCGTTACGATCAACATTTCCTTTGTTTCGATGCATATTTTCATCATTTTGATGCTCGTTTTCTCGTTATGATCAACATTTCCTTCTTTTCGATGCATATTTCCATTATTTTGATGCTCGTTTTCTCGTTACGATCAACATTTCCTTCTTTTCGATGCATATTTCCATTATTTTGATGCTCATTTTCTCGATATGATCAATATTTTCTTCGTTTCGATGCATATTTCTTTATTTTGATGCTCATTTTCTCGTTACGATCAATATTTCCTTCGTTTCGATACATATTTCATCATTTTTATGCTCGTTTTCTCATAATGATTAACATTTTCTTTATTTCGATGCATATTTCCTTCATTTTGATGCACATTTTCTCGTTACGATCAATATTTCCTTCATTTAGATGCTCGTTTTTCGTTATGATCAACATTTCCTTTTTTTCGATGCATATTTCCGTTATTTTGATGCTCGTTTTCTCGTTATGATCAACATTTCCTTCTTTTCGATGCATATTTCCTTCATTTTGATGCTCATTTTCTCATGACGATCAATATTTCCCTAGTTTCGATGCATATTTCCATCATTTTGATGTTCATTTTCTCGATATGATCAACATTTTCTTTGTTTCGATGCATATTTCTTCGTTTTGAAGCTCATTTTCTTGTTACAATTAACATTTCCTTCGTTTCGATGCATATTTCTTCGTTTTGATGCTCATTTTCTCGATACAATCAACATTTTCTTCGTTTCGATGCATATTTCCATCATTTAGATGCTCATTTTCTCATTACGATCAACATTTCCCATTGTTTCGATGCATATTTTCATCATTTTGACGCTTGTTTTCTCGTTATGATCAATATTTCCTTCTTTTCGATGCATATTTCCATTATTTTGATGCTCGTTTTCTCGTTACGATCAACATTTCCTTCTTTTCGTTGCATATTTTCATTATTTTGATGCTCATTTTCTCGATATGATCAACATTTTCTTCATTTCGATGCATATTTCTTCATTTTGATGCCCAATTTCTCGTTACGATCAACATTTCTTTCGTTTCGATACATATTTTCATCATTTTTATGCATATTTTCTCATTATGATTAACATTTTCTTTATTTCGATGCATATTTCCTTCATTTTGATGCATATTTTCTCGTTACGATCAATATTTCCTTCATTTAAATGCTCGTTTTCTCGTTATGATCAACATTTCTTTCTTTTCGATGCATATTTCAATAATTTTGATGCTCATTTTCTCGATATGATCAATATTTTCTTCATTTCAATGCATATTTCCCTCATTTTGATGCATATTTTCTCGTTACGATCAACATTTCCTTAGTTTCGATGCATATTTTCATCATTTTGATGCTCGTTTTCTCGTTATGATCAACATTTCCTTCTTTTCGATGCATATTTCCTTCATTTTGATGCTCATTTTCTCATGACGATCAACATTTCCCCAGTTTCGATGCATATTTCAATCATTTTGTTGCTCATTTCTCGATATGGTCAATATTTTCTTCGTTTCGATGCATATTTCTTCGTTTTGATGCTCATTTTCTAGTTAAAATCAATATTTCCTTCGTTTTGATGCATATTTCTTCGTTTTGATGCTCATTTTCTCGTTACAATCAATATTTCCTTCGTTTTGATGCATATTTCCTTCATTTAGATGCTCATTTTCTCGTTACGATCAACATTTCTCATTGTTTCGATTCATATTTTCATCATTTTGATGCTCGTTTTCTCGTTATTATCAATATTTCCTTCTTTTCGATGCATATTTCAATCATTTTGATGCAAATTTTCTCGATATGATCAATATTTTCTACGTTTCGATGCATATTTCCATCATTTTAAAGCATATTTTCTCGTTACGATCAACATTTCCTTCGTTTCGATGCATATTTTCATCATTTTGATGCTCGTTTTCTCGTTATGATCAACATTTCCTTCTTTTCGATGCATATTTCCTTCATTTTGATGCTCATTTTCTCATGACGATCAACATTTCCCTAGTTTCGATGCATATTTCCATCATTTTGATGCTCATTTTCTCGATATGATCAACATTTTCTTGTTTTCTATGCATATTTCTTCGTTTTGATGATAATTTTCTCGTTACAATTAACATTTCCTTCGTTTCAATGCATATTTCTTCGTTTTGATGCTCATTTTCTCGTTACAATCAACATTTTCTTCGTTTCGATGCAAATTTCCATCATTTAGATGCTCGTTTTCTCGTTATGATCAACATTTCCTTCTTTTCGATGCATATTTCCATTATTTGATGCTCGTTTTCTCGTTACGATCAACATTTCCTTCTTTTCGATGCATATTTTCATTATTTTGATTCTCATTTTCTCGATATGATCAATATTTTCTTCGTTCGATGCATATTTTCCGACATTTTGATGCATATTTTTGGTTATGATCAACATTTCCTTCTTTTCGATTCATATTTCCATTATTTTGATGCTAGTTTTCTCGTTACGATAAAATTTCCTTCTTTTCGACGCATATTTCCATTATTTTGATGCTCATTTTCTCGATATGATCAATATTTTCTTCGTTTCGATGCATATTTCTTCATTTTGATGCATATTTTCTCATTAAGATCAACATTTCCTTCGTTTCGATGCATATTTTCATCATTTTGATGCTCGTTTTCTCGTTATGATCAACATTTCCTTCTTTTCGATGCATATTTCCTTCATTTTGATGCTCATTTTCTCATGACGATCAACATTTCCCCAGTTTCGATGCATATTTCCATCATTTTGTTGCTCATTTTCTTGATATGATCAATATTTTCTTCGTTTCGATGCATATTTCTTCGTTTTGATGCTCATTTTCTAGTTACAATCAATATTTCCTTCGTTTTGATGCATATTTCTTCGTTTTGATGCTCATTTTCTCGTTACAATCAATATTTCCTTTGTTTTGATGCATATTTCCTTCATTTAGATTCTCATTTTCTCGTTACTAACAACATTTCCCATTGTTTCGATGCATATTTTCATCATTTTGATGCTCGTTTTCTCGTTATTATCAATATTTCCTTCTTTTCGATGCATATTTCAATCATTTTGATGCTCATTTTCTCGATATGATCAATATTTTCTACGTTTCGATGCAAATTTCCATCATTTTAATGCATATTTTCTCGTTACGATCAACATTTCCTTCGTTTCGATGCATATTTTCATCATTTTGATGCTCGTTTTCTCGTTATGATCAACATTTCCTTCTTTTCGATGCATATTTCCTTCATTTTGAGGCTCATTTTCTCATGACGATCAATATTTCCCTAGTTTCGATGCATATTTCCATCATTTTGATGTTCATTTTCTCGATATGATCAACATTTTCTTTGTTTCGATGCATATTTCTTCGTTTTGAAGCTCATTTTCTTGTTACAATTAACATTTCCTTCGTTTCGATGCATATTTCTTCGTTTTGATGCTCATTTTCTCGATACAATCAACATTTTCTTCGTTTCGATGCATATTTCCATCATTTAGATGCTCATTTTCTCATTACGATCAACATTTCTCATTGTTTCGATGCATATTTTCATCATTTTGACGCTTGTTTTCTCGTTATGATCAACATTTCCTTCTTTTCGATGCATATTTCCATTATTTTGATGCTCGTTTTCTAGTTACGATCAACATTTCCTTCTTTTCGATGCATATTTTCATTATTTTGATGCTCATTTTCTCGATATGATCAACATTTTCTTCATTTCGATGCATATTCCTTCATTTTGATGCTCAATTTCTCGTTACGATCAACATTTCTTTCGTATCGATACATATTTTCATCATTTTTATGCACATTTTCTCATTATGATTAACATTTTCTTTATTTCGATGCATATTTCCTTCATTTTGATGCATATTTTCTCGTTACGATCAATATTTCCTTCATTTAAATGCTCGTTTTCTCGTTATGATCAACATTTCCTTCTTTTCGATGCATATTTCAATAATTTTGATGCTCATTTTCTCGATATGATCAATATTTTCTTCATTTCGATGCATATTTCCATCATTTTGATGCATATTTTCTCGTTACGATCAACATTTCCTTCGTTTCGATGCATATTTTCATCATTTTGATGCTCGTTTTCTCGTTATGATCAACATTTCCTTCTTTTCGATGCATATTTCCTTCATTTTGATGCTCATTTTCTCATGACGATCAACATTTCCCCAGTTTCGATGCATATTTCCATCATTTTGTTGCTCATTTCTCGATATGATCAATATTTTCTTCGCTTCGATGCATATTTCTTCGTTTTGATGCTCATTTTCTAGTTAAAATCAATATTTCCTTCGTTTTGATGCATATTTCTTCGTTTTGATGCTCATTTTCTCGTTACAATCAATATTTCCTTCGTTTTGATGCATATTTCCTTCATTTAGATGCTCATTTTCTCGTTACGATCAACATTTCTCATTGTTTCGATTCATATTTTCATCATTTTGATGCTCGTTTTCTCGTTATTATCAATATTTCCTTCTTTTCGATGCATATTTCAATCATTTTGATGCAAATTTTCTCGATATGATCAATATTTTCTACGTTTCGATGCATATTTCCATCATTTTAAAGCATATTTTCTCGTTACGATCAACATTTCCTTCGTTTCGATGCATATTTTCATCATTTTGATGCTCGTTTTCTCGTTATGATCAACATTTCCTTCTTTTCGATGCATATTTCCTTCATTTTGATGCTCATTTTCTCATGACGATCAACATTTCCCTAGTTTCGATGCATATTTCCATCATTTTGATGCTCATTTTCTCGATATGATCAACATTTTCTTGTTTTCTATGCATATTTCTTCGTTTTGATGCTAATTTTCTCGTTACAATTAACATTTCCTTCGTTTCGATGCATATTTCTTCGTTTTGATGCTCATTTTCTCGTTACAATCAACATTTTCTTCGTTTCGATGCAAATTTCCATCATTTAGATGCTCGTTTTCTCGTTATGATCAACATTTCCTTCTTTTCGATGCATATTTCCATTATTTGATGCTCGTTTTCTCGTTACGATCAACATTTCCTTCTTTTCGATGCATATTTTCATTATTTTGATTCTCATTTTCTCGATATGATCAATATTTTCTTCGTTCGATGCATATTTTCCGACATTTTGATGCATATTTTTGGTTATGATCAACATTTCCTTCTTTTCGATTCATATTTCCATTATTTTGATGCTAGTTTTCTCGTTACGATAAAATTTCCTTCTTTTCGACGCATATTTCCATTATTTTGATGCTCATTTTCTCGATATGATCAATATTTTCTTCGTTTCGATGCATATTTCTTCATTTTGATGCATATTTTCTCATTACGATCAACATTTCCTTCGTTTCGATGCATATTTTCATCATTTTGATGCTCGTTTTCTCGTTATGATCAACATTTCCTTCTTTTCGATGCATATTTCCTTCATTTTGATGCTCATTTTCTCATGACGATCAACATTTCCCCAGTTTCGATGCATATTTCCATCATTTTGTTGCTCATTTTCTTGATATGATCAATATTTTCTTCGTTTCGATGCATATTTCTTCGTTTTGATGCTCATTTTCTAGTTACAATCAATATTTCCTTCGTTTTGATGCATATTTCTTCGTTTTGATGCTCATTTTCTCGTTACAATCAATATTTCCTTTGTTTTGATGCGTATTTCCTTCATTTAGATTCTCATTTTCTCGTTACTATCAACATTTCCCATTGTTTCGATGCATATTTTCATCATTTTGATGCTCGTTTTCTCGTTATTATCAATATTTCCTTCTTTTCGATGCATATTTCAATCATTTTGATGCTCATTTTCTCGATATGATCAATATTTTCTACGTTTCGATGCAAATTTCCATCATTTTAATGCATATTTTCTCGTTACGATCAACATTTCCTTCGTTTCGATGTATATTTTCATCATTTTGATGCTCGTTTTCTCGTTATGATCAACATTTCCTTCTTTTCGATGCACATTTCCTTCATTTTGAGGCTCATTTTCTCATGACGATCAATATTTCCCTAGTTTTGATGCATATTTCCATCATTTTGATGTTCATTTTCTCGATATGATCAACATTTTCTTTGTTTCGATGCATATTTCTTCGTTTTGAAGCTCATTTTCTTGTTACAATTAACATTTCCTTCGTTTCGATGCATATTTCTTCGTTTTGATGCTCATTTTCTCGATACAATCAACATTTTCTTCGTTTCGATGCATATTTCCATCATTTAGATGCTCATTTTCTCATTACGATCAACATTTCTCATTGTTTCGATGCATATTTTCATCATTTTGACGCTTGTTTTCTCGTTATGATCAACATTTCCTTCTTTTCGATGCATATTTCCATTATTTTGATGCTCGTTTTCTAGTTACGATCAACATTTCCTTCTTTTCGATGCATATTTTCATTATTTTGATGCTTATTTTCTCGATATGATCAACATTTTCTTCATTTCGATGCATATTCCTTCATTTTGATGCTCAATTTCTCGTTACGATCAACATTTCTTTCGTATCGATACATATTTTCATCATTTTTATGCACATTTTCTCATTATGATTAACATTTTCTTTATTTCGATGCATATTTCCTTCATTTTGATGCATATTTTCTCGTTACGATCAATATTTCCTTCATTTAAATGCTCGTTTTCTCGTTATGATCAACATTTCCTTCTTTTCGATGCATATTTCAATAATTTTGATGCTCATTTTCTCGATATGATCAATATTTTCTTCATTTCGATGCATATTTCCATCATTTTGATGCATATTTTCTTGTTACGATCAACATTTCCTTCGTTTCGATGCATATTTTCATCATTTTGATGCTCGTTTTCTCGTTATGATCAACATTTCCTTCTTTTCGATGCATATTTCCTTCATTTTGATGCTCATTTTCTCATGACGATCAACATTTCCCCAGTTTCGATGCATATTTCAATCATTTTGCTGCTCATTTCTCGATATGATCAATATTTTCTTCGTTTCGATGCATATTTCTTCGTTTTGATGCTCATTTTCTAGTTAAAATCAATATTTCCTTGGTTTTGATGCATATTTCTTCGTTTTGATGCTCATTTTCCCGTTACAATCAATATTTCCTTCGTTTTGATGCATATTTCCTTCATTTAGATGCTCATTTTCTCGTAACGATCAACATTTCCCATTGTTTCAATGCATATTTTCATCATTTTGATGCTCGTTTTCTCGTTATTATCAATATTTCCTTCTTTTGATGCATATTTCAATAATTTTGATTCTTATTTTCTCGATATGATCAATATTTTCTACGTTTCGATGCATATTTCCATCATTTTAAAGCATATTTTCTCGTTACGATCAACATTTCCTTCGTTTCGATGCATATTTTCATCATTTTGATGCTCGTTTTCTCGTTATGATCAACATTTCCTTCTTTTCGATGCATATTTCCTTCATTTTGATGCTCATTTTCTCATGACGATCAACATTTCCCTAGTTTCGATGCATATTTCCATCATTTTGATGCTCATTTTCTCGATATGATCAACATTTTCTTTGTTTCTATGCATATTTCTTCGTTTTGATGCTAATTTTCTTGTTACAATTAATATTTCCTTCATTTCGATGCATATTTCTTCGTTTTGATGCTCATTTTCTCGTTACAATCAACATTTTCTTCGTTTCGATGCATATTTCCATCATTTAGATGCTCGTTTTCTCGTTATGATCAACATTTCCTTCTTTTCGATGCATATTTCCATTATTTTGATGCTCGTTTTCTCATTACGAACAACATTTCCTTCTTTTCGATGCATATTTTCATTATTTTGATGCTCATTTTCTCGATATGATCAACATTTTCTTCGTTTCGATGCATATTTTCCGACATTTTGATGCATATTTTTTCGTTACGATCAACATTTCCTTCGTTTCGATGCATATTTTTATCATTTTGATGCTCGTTTTCTCGTTATGATCAACATTTCCTTCTTTTCGATTCATATTTCCATTATTTTGATGTTCGTTTTCTCGTTACGATCTACATTTCCTTCCTTTCGACGCATATTTCCATTATTTTGATGCTCATTTTCTCGATATGATCAATATTTTCTTCGTTTCGATGCATATTTCTTCATTTTGATGCATATTTTCTGGTTACGATCAACATTTCCTTCGTTTCGATGCATATTTTCATCATTTTGATGCTCGTTTTCTCGTTATGATCAACATTTCCTTCTTTTCGATGCATATTTCCATTATTTTGATTCTCGTTTTCTCGTTACGATCAACATTTCCTTCTTTTCGAAACTTATTTCCATTATTTTGATGCTCATTTTCTCGATATGATCAATATTTCTTCATTTTGATGCTCATTTTCTCATTACAATCAACATTTTCTTCGTTTCGATACATATTCTCATCATTTTTATGCTCGTTTTCTCATTGTGATTAACATTTTCTTTGTTTCGATGCATATTTCCTTCATTTTGATGCACATTTTATCGTTACGATCAATATTTCCTTCATTTAGATGCTCGTTTTCTCGTTATGATCAACATTTCCTTCTTTTCGATGCAAACTTCAATCATTTTGATGCTCATTTTCTCAATATGATCAATATTTTCTTCGTTTCGATGCATATTTTCATCATTTTGATGCTCATTTTCTCGATATGATCAACATTTTCTTCGTTTCGATGCATATTTTTCCATCATTTTGATGCATATTTTCTCGTTACGATCAACATTTCCTTTGTTTCGATGCATATTTTCATCATTTTGATGCTCGTTTTCTCGTTATGATCAACATTTCCTTCTTTTCGATGCATATTTCCATTATTTTGATGCTCGTTTTCTCGTTACGATCAACATTTCCTTCTTTTCGATGCATATTTCCATTATTTTGATGCTCATTTTCTCGATATGATCAATATTTTCTTCGTTTCGATGCATATTTCTTTATTTTGATGCTCATTTTCTCGTTACGATCAATATTTCCTTCGTTTCGATACATATTTCATCATTTTTATGCTCGTTTTCTCATAATGATTAACATTTTCTTTATTTCGATGCATATTTCCTTCATTTTGATGCACATTTTCTCGTTACGATCAATATTTCCTTCATTTAGATGCTCGTTTTCCATTATGATCAACATTTCCTTCTTTTCGATGCATATTTCCGTTATTTTGATGCTCGTTTTCTCGTTATGATCAACATTTCCTTCTTTTCGATGCATATTTCCTTCATTTTGATGCTCATTTTCTCATGACGATCAATATTTCCCTAGTTTCGATGCATATTTCCATCATTTTGATGTTCATTTTCTCGATATGATCAACATTTTCTTTGTTTCGATGCATATTTCTTCGTTTTGAAGCTCATTTTCTTGTTACAATTAACATTTCCTTCGTTTCGATGCATATTTCTTCGTTTTGATGCTCATTTTCTCGATACAATCAACATTTTCTTCGTTTCGATGCATATTTCCATCATTTAGATGCTCATTTTCTCATTACGATCAACATTTCCCATTGTTTCGATGCATATTTTCATCATTTTGACGCTTGTTTTCTCGTTATGATCAATATTTCCTTCTTTTCGATGCATATTTCCATTATTTTGATGCTCGTTTTCTCGTTACGATCAACATTTCCTTCTTTTCGATGCATATTTTCATTATTTTGATGCTCATTTTCTCGATATGATCAACATTATGCATCGAAACTAGGGAAATATTGATCGTCATGAGAAAATGAGCCTCAAAATGAAGGAAATATGCATCGAAAAGAATGAAATGTTGATCATAACGAGAAAAAACGAGCATCAAAATGATGAAAATATGCATCGAAACGAAGGAAATGTTGATCGTAACGAGAAAATATGCATTAAAATGATGGAAATATGCATCGAAACGTAGAAAATATTGATCATATCGAGAAAATGAGCATCAAAATGATTGAAATATGCATCGAAAAGAAGGAAATATTGATAATAACGAGAAAACGAGCATCAAAATGATGAAAATATGCATCGAAACAATGGGAAATGTTGATAGTAACGAGAAAATGAGAATCTAAATGAAGGAAATATGCATCAAAACAAAGGAAATATTGATTGTAACGAGAAAATGAGCATCAAAACGAAGAAATATGCATCAAAACGAAGGAAATATTGATTGTAACTAGAAAATGAGCATCAAAACGAAGAAATATGCATCGAAACGAAGAAAATATTGATCATATCAAGAAAATGAGCAACAAAATGATGGAAATATGCATCGAAACTGGGGAAATGTTGATCGTCATGAGAAAATGAGTATCAAAATGAAGGAAATATGCATCGAAAAGAAGGAAATGTTGATCATAACGAGAAAACGAGCATCAAAATGATGAAAATATGCATCGAAACGAAGGAAATGTTGATCGTAACGAGAAAATATGCATCAAAATGAAGAAATATGCATCGAAACGAAGAAAATATTGATCATATCGAGAAAATGAGCATCAAAATAATGGAAATATGCGTCGAAAAGAAGGAAATTTTATCGTAACGAGAAAACGAGCATCAAAATAATGGAAATATTAATCGAAAAGAAGGAAATGTTGATCATAACCAAAAAATATGCATCAAAATGTCGGAAAATATGCATCGAACGAAGAAAATATTGATCATATCGAGAAAATGAGAATCAAAATAATGAAAATATGCATCGAAAAGAAGGAAATGTTGATCGTAACGAGAAAACGAGCATCAAATAATGGAAATATGCATCGAAAAGAAGGAAATGTTGATCATAACGAGAAAACGAGCATCTAAATGATGGAAATTTGCATCGAAACGAAGAAAATATTGATTGTAACGAGAAAATGAGCATCAAATCGAAGAAATATGCATCGAAACGAAGGAAATGTTAATTGTAACGAGAAAATTAGCATCAAAACGAAGAAATATGCAAAGAAACAAAGAAAATGTTGATCATATCGAGAAAATGAGCATCAAAATGATGGAAATATGCATCGAAACTAGGGAAATGTTGATCGTCATGAGAAAATGAGCATCAAAATGAAGGAAATATGCATCGAAAAGAAGGAAATGTTGATCATAACGAGAAAACGAGCATCAAAATGATGAAAATATGCATCGAAACGAAGGAAATGTTGATCGTAACGAGAAAATATGCTTTAAAATGATGGAAATATGCATCGAAACGTAGAAAATATTGATCATATCGAGAAAATGAGCATCAAAATGATTGAAATATGCATCGAAAAGAAGGAAATATGGATAATAACGAGAAAACGAGCATCAAAATGATGAAAATATGCATCGAAACAATGGGAAATATTGATAGTAACGAGAAAATGAGAATCTAAATGAAGGAAATATGCATCAAAACAAAGGAAATATTGATTGTAACGAGAAAATGAGCATCAAAACGAAGAAATATGCATCAAAACGAAGGAAATATTGATTGTAACTAGAAAATGAGCATCAAAACGAAGAAATATGCATCGAAACGAAGAAAATATTGATCATATCAAGAAAATGAGCAACAAAATGATGGAAATATGCATCGAAACTGGGGAAATGTTGATCGTCATGAGAAAATGAGTATCAAAATGAAGGAAATATGCATCGAAAAGAAGGAAATGTTGATCATAACGAGAAAACGAGCATCAAAATGATGAAAATATGCATCGAAACGAAGGAAATGTTGATCGTAACGAGAAAATATGCATCAAAATGAAGAAATATGCATCGAAACGAAGAAAATATTGATCATATCGAGAAAATGAGCATCAAAATAATGGAAATATGCGTCGAAAAGAAGGAAATTTTATCGTAACGAGAAAACGAGCATCAAAATAATGGAAATATTAATCGAAAAGAAGGAAATGTTGATCATAACCAAAAAATATGCATCAAAATGTCGGAAAATATGCATCGAACGAAGAAAATATTGATCATATCGAGAAAATGAGAATCAAAATAATGAAAATATGCATCGAAAAGAAGGAAATGTTGATCGTAACGAGAAAACGAGCATCAAATAATGGAAATATGCATCGAAAAGAAGGAAATGTTGATCATAACGAGAAAACGAGCATCTAAATGATGGAAATTTGCATCGAAACGAAGAAAATGTTGATTGTAACGAGAAAATGAGCATCAAAACGAAGAAATATGCATCGAAACGAAGGAAATGTTAATTGTAACGAGAAAATTAGCATCAAAACGAAGAAATATGCATAGAAACAAAGAAAATGTTGATCATATCGAGAAAATGAGCATCAAAATGATGGAAATATGCATCGAAACTAGGGAAATGTTGATCGTCATGAGAAAATGAGCATCAAAATGAAGGAAATATGCATCGAAAAGAAGGAAATGTTGATCATAACGAGAAAACGAGCATCAAAATGATGAAAATATGCATCGAAACGAAGGAAATGTTGATCGTAACGAGAAAATATGCTTTAAAATGATGGAAATATGCATCGAAACGTAGAAAATATTGATCATATCGAGAAAATGAGCATCAAAATGATTGAAATATGCATCGAAAAGAAGGAAATATTGATAATAACGAGAAAACGAGCATCAAAATGATGAAAATATGCATCGAAACAATGGGAAATGTTGATCGTAACGAGAAAATGAGCATATAAATGAAGGAAATATGCATCAAAACGAAGGAAATATTGATTGTAACGAGAAAATGAGCATCAAAACGAAGAAATATGCATCAAAACGAAGGAAATATTGATTTTAACTAGAAAATGAGCATCAAAACGAAGAAATATGCATCGAAACGAAGAAAATATTGATCATATCGAGAAATGAGCAACAAAATGATTGAAATATGCATCGAAACTGGGGAAATGTTGATCGTCATGAGAAAATAAGCATCAAAATGAAGGAAATATGCATCGAAAAGAAGGAAATGTTGATCATAACGAGAAAACGAGCATCAAAATGATGAAAATATGCATCGAAACGAAGGAAATGTTGATCTTAACGAGAAAATATGCTTTAAAATGATGGAAATATGCATCGAAACGTAGATAATATTGATCATATCGAGAAAATGAGCATCAAAATGATTGAAATATGCATCGAAAAGAAGGAAATATTGATAATAACGAGAAAACGAGCATCAAAATGATGAAAATATGCATCGAAACAATGAGAAATGTTGATCGTAACGAGAAAATGAGCATCTAAATGAAGGAAATATGCATCAAAACGAAGGAAATATTGATTGTAACGAGAAAATGAGCATCAAAACGAAGAAATATGCATCAAAACGAAGGAAATATTGATTTTAACTAGAAAATGAGCATCAAAACGAAGAAATATGCATCGAAACGAAGAAAATATTGATCATATCGAGAAATGAGCAACAAAATGATTGAAATATGCATCGAAACTGGGGAAATGTTGATCGTCATGAGAAAATGAGCATCAAAATGAAGGAAATATGCATCGAAAAGAAGGAAATGTTGATAACGAGAAAACGAGCATCAAAATGATGAAAATATGCATCGAACCGAAGGAAATGTTGATCGTAACGAGAAAATATGCATCAAAATGAGGGAAATATGCATCGAAATGAAGAAAATATTGATCATATCGAGAAAATGAGCATCAAAATAATGGAAATATGCGTCGAAATGAATGAAATTTTATCGTAACGATAAAACGAGCATCAAAATAATGGAAATATGAATCGAAAAGAAGGAAATGTTGATCATAACAAAAAAATATGCATCAAAATGTCGGAAAATATGCATCGAACGAAGAAAATATTGATCATATCGAGAAAATGAGAATCAAAATAATGAAAATATGCATCGAAAAGAAGGAAATGTTGATCGTAACGAGAAAACGAGCATCAAATAATGGAAATATGCATCGAAAAGAAGGAAATGTTGATCATAACGAGAAAACGAGCATCTAAATGATGGAAATTTGCATCAAAACGAAGAAAATGTTGATTGTAACGAGAAAATGAGCATCAAAACGAAGAAATATGCATCGAAACGAAGGAAATGTTAATTGTAACGAGAAAATTAGCATCAAAACGAAGAAATATGCATAGAAACAAAGAAAATGTTGATCATATCGAGAAAATGAGCATCAAAATGATGGAAATATGCATCGAAACTAGGGAAATGTTGATCGTCATGAGAAAATGAGCATCAAAATGAAGGAAATATGCATCGAAAATAAGGAAATGTTGATCATAACGAGAAAACGAGCATCAAAATGATGAAAATATGCATCGAAACGAAGGAAATGTTGATCGTAACGAGAAAATATGCTTTAAAATGATGGAAATATGCATCGAAACGTAGAAAATATTGATCATATCGAGAAAATGAGCATCAAAATGATTGAAATATGCATCGAAAAGAAGGAAATATTGATAATAACGAGAAAACGAGCATAAAATGATGAAAATATGCATCGAAACAATGGGAAATGTTGATCGTAACGAGAAAATGAGCATCTAAATGAAGGAAATATGCATCAAAACGAAGGAAATATTGATTGTAACGAGAAAATGAGCATCAAAACGAAGAAATATGCATCAAAACGAAGGAAATATTGATTTTAACTAGAAAATGAGCATCAAAAC
Source organism: Pogostemon cablin (assembly GCA_023678885.1). NCBI lineage: Eukaryota > Viridiplantae > Streptophyta > Magnoliopsida > Lamiales > Lamiaceae > Pogostemon > Pogostemon cablin. The sequence continues at coordinate 62,838 of JAHCLQ010000777.1, forward strand.
GAAGAAATATGCATCGAAACGAAGAAAATATTGATCATATCGAGAAATGAGGAACAAAATGATTGAAATATGCATCGAAACTGGGAAATGTTGATCGTCATGAGAAAATGAGCATCAAAATGAAGGAAATATGCATCGAAAAGAAGGAAATGTTGATCATAACGAGAAAACGAGCATCAAAATGATGAAAATATGCATCGAAACGAAGGAAATGTTGATCGTAACGAGAAAATATGCATCAAAATGAGGGAAATATGCATCGAAACGAAGAAAATATTGATCATATCGAGAAAATGAGCATCAAAATAATGGAAATATGCGTCGAAAAGAAGGAAATTTTATCGTAACGAGAAAACGAGCATCAAAATAATGGAAATATGAATCGAAAAGAAGGAAATGTTGATCATAACCAAAAAATATGCATCAAAATGTCGGAAAATATGCATCGAACGAAGAAAATATTGATCATATCGAGAAAATGAGAATCAAAATAATGAAAATATGCATCGAAAAGAAGGAAATGTTGATCGTAACGAGAAAACGAGCATCAAATAATGGAAATATGCATCGAAAAGAAGGAAATGTTGATCATAACGGGAAAACGAGCATCTAAATGATGGAAATTTGCATCGAAACGAAGAAAATGTTGATTGTAACGAGAAAATGAGCAACAAAACGAAGAAATATGCATCGAAACGAAGGAAATGTTAATTGTAACGAGAAAATTAGCATCAAAACGAAGAAATATGCATAGAAACAAAGAAAATGTTGATCATATCGAGAAAATGAGCATCAAAATGATGGAAATATGCATCGAAACTAGGGAAAAGTTGATCGTCATGAGAAAATGAGCATCAAAATGAAGGAAATTTGCATCGAAAATAAGGAAATGTTGATCATAACGAGAAAACGAGCATCAAAATGATGAAAATATGCATCGAAACGAAGGAAATGTTGATCGTAACGAGAAAATATGCTTTAAAATGATGGAAATATGCATCGAAACGTAGAAAATATTGATCATATCGAGAAAATGAGCATCAAAATGATTGAAATATGCATCGAAAAGAAGGAAATATTGATAATAACGAGAAAACGAGCATCAAAATGATGAAAATATGCATCGAAACAATGGGAAATGTTGATCGTAACGAGAAAATGAGCATCTAAATGAAGGAAATATGCATCAAAACGAAGGAAATATTGATTGTAACGAGAAAATGAGCATCAAAATGAAGAAATATGCATCAAAACGAAGGAAATATTGATTTTAACTAGAAAATGAGCATCAAAACGAAGAAATATGCATCGAAACGAAGAAAATATTGATCATATCGAGAAATGAGCAACAAAATGATTGAAATATGCATCAAAACTGGGGAAATGTTGATCGTCATGAGAAAATGAGCATCAAAATGAAGGAAATATGCATCGAAAAGAAGGAAATGTTGATCATAACGAGAAAACGAGCATCAAAATGATGAAAATATGCATCGAAACGAAGGAAATGTTGATCTTAACCAGAAAATATGCTTTAAAATGATGGAAATATGCATCGAAACGTAGATAATATTGATCATATCGAGAAAATGAGCATCAAAATGATTGAAATATGCATCGAAAAGAAGGAAATATTGTTAATAACGAGAAAACGAGCATCAAAATGATGAAAATATGCATCGAAACAATGAGAAATGTTGATCGTAACGAGAAAATGAGCATCTAAATGAAGGAAATATGCATCAAAACGAAGGAAATATTGATTGTAACGAGAAAATGAGCATCAAAACGAAGAAATATGCATCAAAACGAAGGAAATATTGATTTTAACTAGAAAATGAGCATCAAAACGAAGAAATATGCATCGAAACGAAGAAAATATTGATCATATCGAGAAATGAGCAACAAAATGATTGAAATATGCATTGAAACTGGGGAAATGTTGATCGTCATGAGAAAATGAGCATCAAAATGAAGGAAATATGCATCGAAAAGAAGGAAATGTTGATCATAACGAGAAAACGAGCATCAAAATGATGAAAATATGCATCGAAACGAAGGAAATGTTGATCGTAACGAGAAAATATGCATCAAAATGAGGGAAATATGCATCGAAACGAAGATAATATTGATCATATCGAGAAAATGAGCATCAAAATAATGAAAATATGCGTCGAAAAGAAGGAAATTTTATCGTAACGAGAAAACGAGCATCAAAATAAAGGAAATATGAATCGAAAATAAGGAAATGTTGATCATAACCAAAAAATATGCATCAAAATGTCGGAAAATATGCATCGAACGAAGAAAATATTGATCATATCGAGAAAATGAGAATCAAAATAATGAAAATATGCATCAAAAAGAAGGAAATGTTTATCGTAACGAGAAAACGAGCATCAAATAATGGAAATATGCATCGAAAAGAAGGAAATGTTGATCGTAACGAGAAAACGAGCATCTAAATGATGGAAATTTGCATCGAAACGAAGAAAATGTTGATTGTAACGAGAAAATGAGCATCAAAACGAAGAAATATGCATCGAAACGAAGGAAATGTTAATTGTAACGAGAAAATTAGCATCAAAACGAAGAAATATGCATAGAAACAAAGAAAATGTTGATCATATCGAGAAAATGAGCATCAAAATGATGGAAATATGCATCGAAACTAGGGAAATGTTGATCGTCATGAGAAAATGAGCATCAAAATGAAGGAAATCTGCATCGAAAATAAGGAAATGTTGATCATAACGAGAAAACGAGCATCAAAATGATGAAAATATGCATCGAAACGAAGGAAATGTTGATCGTAACGAGAAAATATGCTTCAAAATGATGGAAATATGCATCGAAACGTAGAAAATATTGATCATATCGAGAAAATTTGCATCAAAATGATTTAAATATGCATCGAAAAGAAGGAAATATTGATAATAACGAGAAAACGAGCATCAAAATGATGAAAATATGCATCGAAACAATGAGAAATGTTGATCGTAACGAGAAAATGAGCATCTAAATGAAGGAAATATGCATCAAAACGAAGGAAATATTGATTGTAACGAGAAAATGAGCATCAAAACGAAGAAATATGCATCAAAACGAAGGAAATATTGATTTTAACTAGAAAATGAGCATCAAAACGAAGAAATATGCATCGAAACGAAGAAAATATTGATCATATCGAGAAATGAGCAACAAAATGATTGAAATATGCATCGAAACTGGGGAAATGTTGATCGTCATGAGAAAATGAGCATCAAAATGAAGGAAATATGCATCGAAAAGAAGGAAATGTTGATCATAACGAGAAAACGAGCATCAAAATGATGAAAATATGCATCGAAACGAAGGAAATGTTGATCGTAACGAGAAAATATGCATCAAAATGAGGGAAATATACATCGAAATGAAGAAAATATTGATCATATCGAGAAAATGAGCATCAAAATTATTGAAATATGCATCGAAAAGAAAGAAATATTGATCATAACGAGAAAACGAGCATTTAAATGAAGGAAATATTGATCGTAACGAGAAAATATGCATCAAAATGAAGGAAATATGCATCGAAATAAAGAAAATGTTAATCATAATGAGAAAATATTCATAAAAATGATGAAAATATGTATCGAAACGAAAGAAATGTTGATCGTAACGAGAAATTGAGCATCAAAATGAAGAAATATGCATCGAAATGAAGAAAATGTTGATCATATCGAGAAAATGAGCATCAAAATAATGAAAATATGCATCGAAAAGAAGGAAATGTTGATCGTAACGAGAAAACGAGCATCAAAATAATGGAAATATGCATCGAAAAAAAGGAAATGTTGATCATAACGAGAAAACAAGCGTCAAAATGATGAAAATATGCATCGAAACAATGGGAAGTGTTGATCGTAACGAGAAAATGAGCATCTAAATGATGGAAATATGCATCGAAACTAAGAAAACGATGATTGTATCGAGAAAATGAGCATCAAAACGAAGAAATATGCATCGAAACGAAGGAAATGTTAATTGTAACAAGAAAATGAGCTTCAAAACGAAGAAATATGCATCGAAACAAAGAAAATGTTGATCATATCGAGAAAATGAACATCAAAATGATGGAAATATGCATCGAAACTAGGGAAATATTGATCGTCATGAGAATATGAGCATCAAAATGAAGGAAATATGCATCGAAAAGAAGGAAATGTTGATCATAACGAGAAAACGAGCATCAAAATAATGGAAATATGCATCGAAAAGAAGGAAATGTTGATCATAACGAAAAAGAGCATCTAAATGAAGGAATATTGATCGTAACGAGAAAATGTGCATCAAAATGAAGGAAATATGCATCGAAATAAAGAAAATGTTAATCATTATGAGAAAACGAGCATAAAAATGATGAAATATGTATCGAAACGAAGGAAATATTGATCGTAACGAGAAAATGAGCATCAAAATTAAGAAATATGCATCGAAACGAAGAAAATATTGATCATATCGAGAAAATGAGCATCAAAATAATGGAAATATGCATCGAAAAGAAGGAAATGTTGATCGTAACGAGAAAACGAGCATCAAAATAATGGAAATATGCATCAAAAAAAGGAAATGTTGATCGTAACGAGAAAACGAACATCAAAATAATGGAAATATGCATCGAAAAGAAGGAAATGTTGATCGTAACGAGAAAACGAGCATCAAAATAATGGAAATATGCATCGAAAAGAAGGAAATGTTGATCGTAATGAGAAAATATGCATCAAAATGATGAAAATATGCATCGAAACGAAGAAAATATTGATCATATTGAGAAAATGAGCATCAAAATGATTGAAATTTGCATCGAAAAGAAGGAAATGTTGATCATAACGAGAAAATGAGCATCTAAATGAAGGAAATATTGATCGTAACGATAAAATGTGCATCAAAATGAAGGAATTATGCATCGAAACAAAGAAAATGTTAATCACAATGAGAAAACGAGCATAAAAATGATGAGAATATGTATCGAAACGAAGAAAATGTTGATTGTAATGAGAAAATGAGCATCAAAATGAAGAAATATGCATCGAAACGAAGAAAATATTGATCATATCGAGAAAATGAGCATCAAAATAATGGAAATAAGCATCGAAAAGAAGGAAATGTTGATCGTAACGAGAAAACGAGAATCAAAATAATGGAAATATGCATCGAAAAGAAGGAAATGTTGATCATAACGAGAAAACGAGCATCAAAATGATGAAAATATGCATCAAAATGAAGAAATATTCATCAAAATGAAGAAATATGCATCGAAACGAAGAAAATGTTGATCATATCGAGAAAATGAGCATCAAAATAATGGAAATATGCGTTGAAAGGGAGGAAATGTTGATCGTAACGAGAAAACGAACATCAAAATAATGGAAATATGATCGAAAAGAAGGAAATGTTTTTCATAACGAGAAAACGAGCATCAAAATGATGAAAATATGCATCGAAACGAAGGAAATGTTGATCGTAACGAAAAAATATGCATCAAAATGTCAGAAAATATGCATCGAAACGAAGAAAATGTTGATCATATCGAGAAAATGAGCATCAAAATAATGAAAATATGCATCGAAAAGAAGGAAATGTTGATCGTAACGAGAAAACGAGCATCAAAATAATGGAAATATGCATCGAAAAGAAGGAAATGTTGATCATAACGAGAAAACGAGCATCTAAATGATGGAAATATGCATCGAAACGAAGAAAATGTTGATTGTAACGAGAAAATGAGCATCAAAACGAAGAAATATGCATCGAAACGAAGGAAATATTAATTGTAACAAGAAAATTAGCATCAAAACGAAGAAATGTGCATAGAAACAAAGAAAATGTTGATCATATCGAGAAAATGAGCATCAAAATGATGGAAATATGCATCGAAACTAGGGAAATGTTGATCGTCATGAGAAAATGAGCATCAAAATGAAGGAAATATGCATCGAAAAGAAGGAAATGTTGATCATAACGAGAAAACGAGCATCAAAATGATGAAAATATGCATCGAAACGAAGGAAATGTTGATCGTAACGAGAAAATATGCTTTAAAATGATGGAAATATGCATCGAAACGTAGAAAATATTGATCATATCGAGAAAATGAGAATCAAAATGATTGAAATATGCATCGAAAAGAAGGAAATATTGATAATAACGAGAAAACGAGCATCAAAATGATGAAAATATGCATCGAAACAATGAGAAATGTTGATCGTAACGAGAAAATGAGCATCTAAATGAAGGAAATATGCATCAAAACGAAGGAAATATTGATTGTAACGTGAAAATGAGCATCAAAACGAAGAAATATGCATCAAAACGAAGGAAATATTGATTTTAACTAGAAAATGAGCATCAGAACGAAGAAATATGCATCGAAACGAAGAAAATATTGATCATATCGAGAAATGAGCAACAAAATGATTGAAATATGCATCGAAACTGGGAAATGTTGATCGTCATGAGAAAATGAGCATCAAAATGAAGGAAATATGCATCGAAAAGAAGGAAATGTTGATCATAACGAGAAAACGAGCATCAAAATGATGAAAATATGCATCGAAACGAAGGAAATGTTGATCGTAACGAGAAAATATGCATCAAAATGAGGGAAATATGCATCGAAACGAAGAAAATATTGATCATATCGAGAAAATGAGCATCAAAATTATTGAAATATGCATCGAAAAGAAAGAAATGTTGATCATAACGATAAAACGAGCATTTAAATGAAGGAAATATTGATCGTAACGAGAAAATATGCATCAAAATGAAGGAAATATGCATCGAAATAAAGAAAATGTTAATCATAATGAGAAAATGTGCATAAAAATGATGAAAATATGTATCGAAACGAAAGAAATGTTGATCGTAACGAGAAATTGAGCATCAAAATGAAGAAATATGCATCGAAATGAAGAAAATGTTGATCATATCGAGAAAATGAGCATCAAAATAATGAAAATATGCATCGAAAAGAAGGAAATGTTGATCGTAACGAGAAAACAAACATTAAAA